>NW_017547090.1:0-18489 GCF_001854935.1 Bemisia tabaci
AATGACTCAAAATGTAGTTTTCTTTGCTTATCGTACCGAGAAATTTACCCAAATGCACTATTGCGACTTATTTACATATTTTTAAGGCTAATCGTGTGCAATTTTCGAGAAAAATTATCTTGGATGTAGTAAGATTGGCAGCGAGTGCGGTTGGTGATATCCGTCAAAAGTTGGCAATGACCCCCCTCCCATCCACAAAAACCAAAGCACCGCCATTTTTGGGTCCTAAGCCTCTCCATGGGACCCAGTGGCCATACTCTCTCAATATAGGTACTCTAACAAAACCCAATGGAATAACACAGAAAATATTATCCGTAAAAACAAGCTGTAATATCTGTTCAAAATTTAGTGTGAGCTAAGTTGTGCCATGCAGGTATGGACTGCATTATGCCGTAAGGTATCTTAATTGCTAGCTCATCCATAAAAAGACTCGCATACACAAAAAAAACTAGCGTCACATAGCGTTGTTTCCCAAACGAAGGTATCTCCATACTACCGTTCCAAAATCTATGGGCACAATTTTATTTTCTTTTTACACGAAAATGTCAACGCGATTTCTGTCCAAAATTTCACTGATCTCTGACGATAATTCACGTGAAAAACTGAGAATTTCAATAAAAAGTCCTAATAATTTCGGATTGAAAATAAAAATTATGAAAGTAAATTTTGCAACGTTGAAATATTACCTTCATTCGTTTGGAAAACGCCGATTTATTGTTTGACTGAGCCGCATGAGCAATCTAGATCCAGTATATCGTCGGGAGTTAAATGATAAAATGTTAAATAGACAGGCGGTGAGAGGGGTCGCGGACTTGTATTGTGTGACCTATCCAATGGATATTCCACGAGAGTATAAGGTAACTTTCACCAAAAACTTTCATCATCAAGGAAAATTTTTACAACTGTCAATTTTTGTGGTTAACTCGTTGAATCACTCATGAAAACAATCTATTTCAATATTTTCCTTGGTGCGTCAACGGTGAAACTTCTCAAACCACGTGTCTTGGTTTGCGACGTTGTAGACTTCCTGTTGTACTTCAATTCTTAAGTAGAGAGCTTTTCGACGTCAATTCTTAAAAATGCCCGTGATTTTTCCCCTCTATACGAAGCAAATTCAAAGAGCGAATTTCCTAAAGTAAATGTCTTCAAGAAATCATGTTGAGTTGTTCTCCTTAAAGAAAGTAAAATATGAGCGAACATTTTTAAACATCGCAAACGAGATACGTGGTTTGGAAGTTTCAGCATTGATGTCGCCACTTGATCAAGCGCAAGCCGCCTCTCTTTATCCGATGAGTTGAAGAGTTTTTAAACGAATAAGCTTCGCTTTCGATCCTTCAATTTATCTTTTCTATGGGGTTGATGTCCGCATTTGGTTAAACTTTTTTTTTGTGTGACTTCTGCCTTGGGGGTGCTCAGTAGCTCTTGCCCTCCAAGTGGATTGGGTCCTAACGCTCTGAATATTGAGTGTTTCCCCGCTGCACCTCCAAACGATCGATACGCAATTAACCCTACACCGATGTTGATTCACTTGTCAGATGAACGTATTTATGCTAAAAGGAACTATGAGCATAAGATTCGTGTACAACATAGTTCCTTTTAGCATAAACGCGTCCAGATAAGGTTTTACTGCTAGATGTCCATTACCTTGCTATCACTCATTTAACCTACGTCTGACTCAACTTTCATGAGGCAATATTCCTTTCCTTGTGTCACAAAATTGCAATAATTTGAAATATTTTTAATGGCACTGAGGTGTTAAGTCAACCATTATCAATAAAGTTGCAGTAATAAGACTGATTTCAGATGTGAGATTCTTGAAATATAAGTCAAATACTTGTAGTTTTTCGACAAGTAATTCTGATATTTACAGATTAATTTGTATTTTCCGAGAAATATGTTTCTTTTCCAAAATTCTAAAATCGATAGTAGCAAGCGATGACTGATATCGCGAGAGGTAAAATTTTCCGCTGCGTGGAATGGAAGGTTGTTCCTTGATATGATTAGAAAGGGATCTACGGTGGCAAAAGTTTTTCACCTAAGCAACCTGTCAGTGGAGAGGAGAGGAATATTTCCTCGCCTAAACATTAAGCAGAGTTGCTCATGGAAGAGATGTTTTGTCTCCCTAGCAAAAATTTGCTGCTTAGGAAAGGAATATATCCTTTCCTAGGAATGAACTAGTTGTTCAGGAGAGAATACATTTCGCTCCTCTGCATCGAGTATATTTGCTTTCGCGAGAAATGTTTTCTCTCCCGAGCAACTAGTTTGTGCTTGGAAAGGATACATTCCTCACCTAAGTACCAACTCGTTGCTCGGGCGAGAAAACATTTCTACATTACATTCGGCACCCTTTTGGCACCCAGCGCTTCATATACATTTATTTTCTTCAAAATTTACTGAATTGTAAGTTTTTTTTTGTTTCTTTTTCGGACATTTTAAAACACCGCAGTGATGATACGTGGTTTCGTTACAATTTCGTCATGCATGCTAGATTATCATGCACAGTTCGTCATTTTCCGGACGAAAAGAACGTAACTCCATTCCGAGGTTGTATAACATTGACTCAAACGATTAAAAGTTTTACAAGGAATTTTCAAATTTTTATCAAAATATTTCCTGATCTCCGCTCAAGATTAGAAGAAAAATCAGCAGAATAGCAATAGCAGTAGGAAATTCCCATAATTTTTCCGTTAAAAGTTCAAATTGTGAGGGAAAATTTGGAAACATTGAAATTTAGTTACGTTCTTTCGTGAGGTAGGTAAGTGACAAGTTCATGCAAAGAGAATTTGAGGGGCTTGGAGGACAAGGCGCATAAAAGCAGTTTTTGCTATTTCTATAAACACGTGTTTAATACGTGTGATACGTGTTTTATACATGTTCGAAATTACATGGATCCTTACAGCGGGAAGAAAGTTTAAACTGACTTGTTGATGATTAAAAATTGGAATTTGGGAGCGAATTTTTCACAGAATATGCACTTGGACTTGCTTTATTTCAAATCCTTAATATCTCAATTTTTTCAGAGACTGCACTTATGCGTCTTGTCCTCCACGTCCCTCATTTTTTGTTTTGTAAAAGTGTTTATTAGAAATATCTTACAGTTCGGAGCCAACATCGCCAGCTGGTCTTCTCTTCCTCCTCTCCTTTATCATCCTCGACCTTCATCCTGGGCCCGAGGGGACCTGGAGACACAGAACAGAGAACGAAAGTGGGAATTAAGTGGGACGCGAACGCAAGACCACGACGACAGACTTGAGGCGCGGAGGCATCGCGACTGATAGGACACCGGTATTTTGCTCATTTCATATTTTACAAGTGCTCAACCGGCAAAATGTTGCCAATTCAAGTGCGAAACTTGAGAGATTCAACAATGAGAAGATGCGACTAAAGGCGCCAGCAGTCATTGAAGTCTCTCATTCTCGTATTCGTAATTTTTTATTCAATCGCATAAAGAATAGCTGTTTGTGGCGACAGGCCAATAAGCAAGGTCTAATTTAATTCATCTCCTCATACATATATTATCGTCTTAAAGTCTCACCAAAATATGTTACGCACAAAAAAGAGAAAAAATCGATTAACTCGTTGTTTCCTGAACGAGGGAACGTAACTCTATTCCATGGTTGTAAAATTGACTCAAATTATTCGGGGTTTTTTTTGGTACAAAAATGTACACCTGTCCGATTTCCGTCCAAAATTGTTCTGATTTTTGCAGAGATCGGAGGAAAGATCAGGGAAATTTTCAGTTATAAATGCCTGAGATTCTCCTTGTTTAAATGCAATTTGCGAGGGGGGCTTTGGCAACATTGAAATATAGTTAAATGTTCTTTTGTGAGAAAAACGACGAAATCTGTCCTAAAATAAAAATTGGGAATATGACAACACTTTCAAATCGAGCCATTGAATGTTTGTTTAAACAATATCCAAGTGGTATGAAAAGCTGACGTCGCAAAGAAGAAATTATTTTACCACCTTTCTAATATTTCCTGTAAAAGAATAAGTGGAGGCAAATAAGAGTGGACGTATAAAAATAAATTATTAGACCGATGAAATTGTTGTTCTCGATTTTGGAATAGCTTCAGTGAAATACGCCAAATAGCATCTATGAGAGGTTCAATTTTCGAAATTTTCCGGAGGAGGACCTCGAACCCTCCTCTTGCTGGGGGGAGGGGGGGGGGATCATCAAACCCCCCCATCTCCCCCTATTCACGCACCCCAAATGCAGTTCTAAACTCGATATCTACAAGCATGAGGATCAGGATCTAGAGTCGCGTATAACGTGAGCCCTGTGCTCCGTATAACTCCATGCATGCTCTTCGGAGCTTACATGGGAATTAACATGCGCCCTACGTCAGAGGAGCGACTATATCTCGGAGAGAGAGGGGTCAAAGGAAAGGGAATAAATTTGGAGAGTTCAAAACTCTCGGAATTTGAAATTTGCAAATTCATGCTAATGTAAACAGTTCTCTCAGTTTGGACACGTGCCAGTCTGTGGAAGTGGAAGTTGATAAGCTTTGTCACTAAAATGTAAACAATCGAGCCTCCAAGCTTTTTAACGAGCCTTAGAACAGCTCTGACAATAGATACTTGCAACGAGTGCCTACGCTGAAATCGGCGTGCGTTACACAGTAATTAGTAGGAGTATGAACTGAAAAATTTCGGCCGGAACTTAAATGAGTCATAATCAGCGGTCTCTCCTCGTTTGACATCATACAGTGGCGAGGCGTGAATCAGCGATTATAGATATTTCCCCATTTGACGGTATGGTGAAAAATCGATTATTAAGGTGTTCGTCGCAAACACCCTGTTCATCGATCCTTTTCAAAAGGTTAAAATGGCAGATCTATCGACGTATCACAAAGCACGCCACACCACTGGCACCCTATTTGGGGCGTTCGTTCACCGTGCACTTGCTTTAAGAAAAATATTTGTATTCTTGTGTTGCTTTTGATTGATTTAAGAAGTAAGACATAATGTAGCCTAAATTTTGTTTTGATTTTGGTTCAGTTTACGTCAACTTTGGCACAGAAAGTAATTGAAAAACCAGGTAACCCCGGGATCAACCAAAAGTCTTGGGTTATTTGTACTCCACCTTCCATATAAATCAACCAACATTTTTTTGTAATTTTTTCTCTCAAAGATCCTTTTCCCGCAAGGTGGTGACTATTTTTCCTTTCATTTACATCCTTTATCATTAAATGAACATATTTATGCCAAAAGTAACGCACTATATCGCACGCAAACCTTATGCACATTGTTCCTTTTAGCATAAATACGTCCAAATATTCATACAGCCTACATGCGTACTCATTGAAATACAGTATAGCAGCCCTACACTGGAACAAAGAAACACTGAAAAGAAAATGAAATATCGCGGAAGCGAGGCTCAAAAAACAGAAATTAAAGACAAACATGGGACGTTTCAATCAGTTCCCCGGGCAGTGTCAATTGTGAAAAATGGTAAAAAAAAAATCTTGCTTCTGTTTCTTGCATTTATTTAATTTTTCATGATTGATACAGCCCGGAAAACAGACCAAACTGTCCCGTTTGTCTGTAATTTTTGTTTTTGATTCTCATCCCCACCTCTCACATCATCTTTTTATCCCTACAGTATTTCTAGATAAATAACGGCTGATTTTTGTGTGTTTTCTGTGTTTAAATAAACACTACTCGAGTGCCAATTTGTAACAATCTATGAGAAACAGTTCGATTCAAAGGAATTTTACTGTTATAGTTACTAAATAATTTCCTTTGAAATCTTGAGATGAAGTGCAGTTTTGACGATTTATGCACATTACCTACAGTGGACTTTTTCGACCCAGTTTTTTGAAAAGAAAACATTTAATTATCTTTCGAAGTTTATATTTCAGTTTATATGTATATCATATTTTTCTTTGAAAAGAAACTTCGTGGTTAAAAGTATACCTAGCCTGCAGATGTTGAACATATATTTCCTGCTGCCACGTAGCGGTATGATAATAGCACAGATCGAATTTTTCAATCAATCTTAAAATCCAATTTCAAGTACTTAGATACTAGAACAAAAGGGACGAAAACACTCATCTCAAATTGGTCAAGTGCGGGAGTATCTCCCAATGATAAACTCATTTAAAGCTCCAACAATTACGCAAAAGCAAATAAGAAATATCTCTCTTTTTCAAAAGTTTGCTGCTTTCAAAAGCACACATGAACGCCTATAAGCGGCTAAAACCCGATCAATGACTAGAAATGGTGACGTGGAAGTGAAGTGGTGTTAAAAGCAGCAAAAATTGATCCATTTATTGAAAATTCTGGCCTGAGATCTCGAACCCCTGGTAAAAATTGGCGATAAGAGCTGCGTTTCAAAATACCATAGGAATTTTTATAGCCGGCTATAGAAGGCTGCAGAAAATCATATAGCTGGCTGTAGAATGCGAAGAAAATCATACGGCCGGGCTATACGAAGCAATATAAAATGATGCAGCCGGGCTATAGTTCCTATCGCCGGGCTTTACACTTTATCGCCTGGCTGTTGCTTTTTCGCCATCGATTATAAAAGGCTATGAGAAATTGTGTAGAAATTCGTGTGCTTTGGAAATCATTAAGTTTGATACGGAACCACCTTAATATTTACAAAACACACATTATATTTTTCTCTAATACATATTTTTTTTCATCAATTAAAATGAGAATAATCCATGCAGGATGTGCATACATTTCAAAATCATGAGTTGAATAACGCTGACTTCGCCAGATTAAATATTCGATTGTACAAAGCGGAGCGGCGATGCACTGGCGCCTACAAACCTACCAGGGATACTTCACGTATTGCGCAACGCGTGAAATATCCCTGTTAGGTTTGTAGGCGCCAATGCGCGATTCGCGCTGGCTGCCCGCCTGCCGCGCCGCAGCGTGTCACGGCGCTAGAAGCAACTATTTCACACCAGAGGTATTGCACAGTATCATACAAAACTGAAGGCGCTCTAATATATTAGGACTGGCAGGCATCCATCAAAAGTACGGGCGAGCTTTCTTCGCAAAATAAATCAAGATACTACGGTCCAAAAAGAGAGCGGTAGTCCAAAAACTTACTAAGTCCTAGCATCCGTAATTAGTAACGTTTAGCATACACTTTATCGCTTGGCTGTTGCTTAGTCGCCATCGGCTATAAAAAGCTATAAGAAATTGTATAGCCGGCTATAGAAGCTATTGGAAATCTTACAGCCGGCTGTAGGTTTATGGTATTTTGGAACACAGATTCTACTGCCAATTTTTACCAGGGACACACGAATTTAAATCTGACGTACTCAGAAGAAAAATTCAAAATGCACTTTTAAGAGACTTAAATTATAAAATACACTCATAACGATTTTTTTGTAATAATCCGTGTTACTCATTTTCCACCAGGGAATAGGTACTAAAACATCATAATTTCTCCTTTTTTCTTCTGATTAGTCGTGAGTCAAAACTAACGACTTTTTACGACGATTTACAAATTACATTTCGTAGGATACAAAACTATCAATGCAATTAATGATGGATCAGATGTCATAAATTCAGTAAACCTCGTCCGCTTTCCTTTGCAATATCTACATCTCTTTCATTGGTCATTTTAATCTATAAAGACGAAGAAAATGAACTTTTATAACGATTTAACCACCAAGGTAAATAATTGCTTTTCGGTGTGAATGACCGGGATTAAGAATTTTGAGGTATAATGTGATGCAATAGCTAGGAACATTATGTTTGATGAATAAAAGAAAGATTCTGTATTTATTCAGCAAAATAATTTTATTTAACAACATGAAAAAATATATATATCTACAACAAATTTCAATCAATGCCTATCCTAGTTTCTAATTCTTGGGTATTATTTTTCAGTCTTGCTCTGTGCTGACGCACATGTTAAAGTGCAAAGGAGCGGGAAAATACTTTGTAAGAAAAAAAGAAAAATACTTGAAATACAAAATGTAATTTTACAAATACTGTCTTAACTCCAGCAGCGATCAAAGTAACATTTTCCTTCCCCTGGCAGTTGGCAAGAATGAGTGAGGCATTAAAACTTGACTTCGCTTGTTTTTCAAACGAAATAAACTTCTTCCGATCACGAGTCACCTCAATGGAGCACTAGACAAGGTACGAATTTCAGCATTCTGATTCATGTTACTTAACCAAAATTTCACGTAAAACACGATGCGCACAACGAAAAATACCGAAATCAACTCCTTACGAAGATACTTAATGATTCCTGATGCGTAAATTCAAACCATCCCGCTCATGAAAACTCAATACTCTACGTGATTCACATCGCGCGCTAAAAGTTATCATGACAGTAACTGCGATTTAAAAATGTGGCAACCTCAATTTTGACGTTTTGGCTCATCTATAGCAAACTGCTCATAATTTGAACAACACATGGTAGGAAATGAACATTGCTCAATTGAGAAGCTTGCTGAAACCGTTGTAGTACGCGATTTGACTCACGTAGAGCTTTGAGTTTCTTGTGAGCGGGCAGTTCAAATTCCTCGTACCCAATGTAAAATAAAAACGTTGATGTCTTCGTTAGGAGTTAGTTTCAGTAATATCCATTGCGCTAATCGTGTTTTACGTGAAATTCTGGTTAAGAAAGATGTATCAGATTGCTTAAATTCGTACCTTGTCTAGTGGTCCAATACTTCTATTTTCAATACTCCGGAATTTTATTTGAAAGTATAATATTATGCTTGTGCATCAATTCCCTGTTAATGACTAGACTTTCTTAAAAAGATCGCTGGTTGCAGACACTGAAATCCCTACTTTTTTTAGAGGTACACATAACATTTGAAGTTACATGGATGGTAACTATAGATTGTTACTGTAATAGTCCCGCTAATGAAGAAATCAACTATTTCTCCGATGATAATGCATATAATTTGTTCAATATACCATTGATTTATTCACATTATTTTTAAGCTTCGGGTCAAAGGACGAATAAAGAACTGATTTAAGCCATACATATACATCCGGCTTGATTTTTAATAGAATACAATGGGCAAGTAAAAGATATGAATTTACTAGGTACTCACATTTTTTCGCAGAGTCTCGAGGTAATAATGGGTCGTTTTCTCCGGCTAGAATTTTACCCATTTTTAGAGTTGCGCGTGGACTTCTACAGTGTGATCTCAACTGTTTGACCGGGTTTGTATAAAACTAAAATGTTCACTATAACTTCAGGTGCAATGACCCATTTTTAATTCATTCGAATTACAGTAACAAGACTAGTAAAGAAACCTAAATACAACGGTGGGTATCAAAAGAGGTATTGCATGGATCACTCGATGTTACACATGAGGTGGAACGGACCTTTAAAGACTTAAACTATAGATCACCCTCACTATCATCACGAAACTAAATTCATGTAGTAGGTGCTCACATTTCGGAGACACCTATCCGCCGATAACAATTTCCATAGATTCGTATAACGGTTGTGTCGTTTTATCTTAACTCCGTTAGGCGCCCGCATAGGTTCTTACTTACCGAGTGACCTTTGCCCGGGTATCCGTCAAGATAACATTTAAAAGTTTGTAAAAAGGCGGAAACAGAGAAACCGTCATCTCACATGTGGTACTTCAGATTTTCATCTTTTGCTTGACGTTTTTCTGATATATGATAGCTGGAGTTTTCCACAAAAGGTTTCTGAAAGTTTTTAAAAAAAACCGAAACCGATGAGATTGGCTTAAAAGCTAACATGAACAAAACAAAGAAAAACGAGACTTTCTCACAATAGTAAGAACCAGGAATGGTCAGCGGTAACCTACGGTAATGAAGACAAGACGCCTTGGTTTATCTGCTAGATTGAAAAACATCAGATATTCATGCAATCAAACTAACTTTCCACAATACCTTGTTCCCCAATGATAAAATTGCACCAATAAATGTCTTCAAAATGTCATAGAGTAAACACTGTGACAATTAGGTAGGTTACGTTGCTTGACTGCAGATTCATTACAAATGTCATACATTTAGGTAATACACATTTAATTTAATTTGACTAAATATAATTAAATGAAATTTCATCAAAATAAAAATTGAATTTCATGTTACGACTAAGCAAGGTCTACTCTTTCAAGGATTTACTCTTCATTGGCGCAATACTTAGTCAGATTTTTTTAACCCCTGGAAGTTGGTATCGAAAATAACTTTTAGATTAATCAATCGTAGGTAAACATTTATCACAGATTCGTGCTCTCCAGAGATGAAACCTCATAGATTAGAAAACTACATAATTACAACGTCCAGTGTTGACGATCACCCTTCAAAACAGGAAATATGCGATTTGTATCGATAGTACCTATATAAGATTAATGATTATTATGGACATCAGTGCAAACGATGATTCCATCATCTAGGTCAAACTTGTTAAAGGTACCTTAAGTGTGCATATAATTTAACCATGATGG
This sequence comes from Bemisia tabaci, assembly GCF_001854935.1. Classification (NCBI taxonomy): domain Eukaryota; kingdom Metazoa; phylum Arthropoda; class Insecta; order Hemiptera; family Aleyrodidae; genus Bemisia; species Bemisia tabaci. The sequence goes on from NW_017547090.1 coordinate 10,413, forward strand.
AAGTAACAAGAAAATACACTGAAGACATATGTGATGTTACCTGTGTGTTTTGATTTTCCGAAGGCGCTCGCTGTATCCCTTTTTAAAATGGACAAAGAAACTGATCGTTTGAACTACTCTATTCGTGTAGGTGAGTATAGTGAAAGCCCGTTTGTATGAACACGGAACTGACTAAGTCAGAGGGATGCCAACATTTTTTGTAAGAACTAATTATCACAGTCGATATGGAAGGAGTTCTGCAGCAGGGAGCAAAAGCGGAATATTGGTGACCAGTTAAGATTAGGTGGCTATTTATGGTGTACAATAGAAAACTCTTGAGCCATAACCAGGCATTTTAACGACAAATGCCACACCTAAAAAAAAATATGCTGAAGCAGCATTTCAGATGTCAAAGTGGGCCAGTAGAGATAGTACAAATTTAAGCATTCTGATGCATGCTACCAACTGGAAATTTCACGGAAAACACGATGCCGGCATCGAAAATTACTAAAATTAACGTGATTAACTAAAATTAAAAATTACTATACAACACACCTGGTTCGCACTGGTACATCGATGGCACTTCGCCATCGATGTACCTATCAGAATGCCTAAAGTCGTACCTTGCACTAAAAAAAAAGTTATGAGCTACATAGCCGTACCGTCCGTTCCGGGCTCAGAGGCCGGAAGTCCCATGTGCTGGAGCCGTAGCTTCGACTGCTCCGGGTGCTTTACCCGGAACGCGGACGGCATGTCTATAGCCGCAAGTGCGGCTCCCACGGCCGGAGTTTATTCTTTTCAGTGCGTCTACTGGTCCATTGACCATTTCCGAATGATTGTCTGGATGCATTTCTCCAGCAGGCCGATTATTGAAAACGATAGACAAAGCTACATAGACAAATAAGACAAAAGGTATATGGAGGGATCTTATTGTTGGAAGCGGTGCAATGGACGAAGAAGGTAGGTAATAGACTAACTAAAGGCAACTCACGAGAGACATTACACTGCCAAGCTAAGGAAGAACGCCGTATGAACATTCGAGAGTTTCCAAATTGCCCCGGATAAAACATGTATTTTTGAGAAAGATCATACGTCTTTTTCCTTGAAATTTGCAGACATTTTAGACAAAATTGCGGACAAAATTCTCTGAAAAAATTGAAGAAAAACATTCACAATTTTCCCAGTAAATTAGGTTTTTTATTAAACGAAATGTGGCAACGTCTGAAGGTTCATACGGCGTTCTTCCTTAGCACGGCAGTATAGTGTGTCCATAATTTTCTCCTTCAGTCTATAGGAACTACCCATTTCACCCAATAGGATCGCTCTATACTCCCGATGTCCTCTTTGTCTATAGCTTTGTCTATCAATTTCAATAATTGGCCCGCAGGTGTCCAAGGTGCCGCCGTTCAGACACAGTAGCAGACCCCCTTAAGGATGGGGGCGGCTGCGAGGGTAGCTCTGGGGAGGCAGTTGGCCTGCGAGCCGTAGGTGTTGATGCGCGGGATGTCCGGTCCAAGTCCCTGGCGGCTGGTCGTCGCCTCGAAGATCCCACCGCCGGGCTCCGTCGCAATCGTCAGGTCCATCGCCAGACTCGGCGACCGCCGGCAGAAGATCACCTGCTTCAGCGTCTGCCGCGCGCACAGCGTCGTCAGGTTCCGAAGCACCACCGAGTTGAAATGGTCCACGACCTGGGTAAAAGAAAAGTTTCGTTGAGAGGATGAGCTAGGAGCAGAGACGAGAGACCCTCCACTAGCCTCTTGGTGACAGGTGGAAGCCTTTACTTTCGGGGATTCAACAATCCCTTACGGAAAATTATAAGGGAGTAATAGTCATCACTCATATTTCGGCTGTTGACCTACCTACATGGTGCTTTGAGTGACGTCATGAGCCAAACAAGTTTCCCAAACTTCGGGTTGTTTGCAAAACGAAGCTGCCAACATGTTGCTGAACATCAACCATGTAGGTAAGTCAACAGTGGAATGCTACAGTCCCGAAAGTAAAAGCCACCATTGCCAAGATACTAGTGGAGGGTCTCTTGTCTCTGATGAAGATTGATGAGAGGCAAAACTACACTAAGCCGTTGGAAAGGCTCAAGACGCATTTCATGGTGGAGAAAAAATGGCATGGACATGATCGGGCATTTATTTCTTTAAATGGGAGGTTCAGGATGAAAAAGACGTATTCACTTCGGATAACATGAATGAGACTAGATTCTTTGATTCTAAAGATATAGTTTCGTAGTTCTGATTGTTTTCATAAACGTGGAGTAGATAGGCATTTGACGGAAGTAGAAGAAACCCGTGGTCACTTCCGATTGGTTCTGGATGACATTATTCGGTTCGCCGCAAAACAGGGCCGTTTTAAATTTGCGGAAAAAGTTGTGCTTTTAAAACGGCGTATTTCTCATCAGTTTCTGAGTTACTTTTTTGCGTTTTAAAAGTGCGCATTGTGGTCTATGCGTCATTCATTTTTGGCTAAATGTATTAATGGATGATATGAATTGAATGTATGAGAAGAGACCAAGGGGACGCCCTGTGAGAGGGTGGCGACGGGGGGTTTTAGAAGAATTGCGGGTGTTCCAACTCCCTGAAGAGATTTGGTAGGATAGGGAACTTTGGCGGCTATGTGTCGCAGAGCGGCAGAGAGCGCTATAAAAGCGGCTTTGTATGTATGTATAAATGTTTTCACAAGTTAAAATTCGTTCCTGGTTTAGTCAATGATCAGTGAAGGAATATATTCTGAAGGGTATATGAGACGCAAAAGCGCTTACTTTCTGTGCTGCGTCGTGGCATTGGGCGTCGTCGACGTCGACATCTTTCTTGTTCTCCTCACAGGTGCAGAAAATGGGAGGGACACCGGCCGCCGGGCAGTCTCTGTCCTCGGGGATCGTCTGGAAGAGAGAGATCCCGTGGGTGTCCTGGGTGAAGAAGTCGAACAGGTGAGGAGCCTCCGTCCGCAACGGCCCCAAGAGGTGTCGCAGAGACAGGAACTCTTGATTTTCCGCCGGCGTTCTCTCATTCCTGTGAAACACATCCGACATTTACTGAAACTCGAAAAACGAGTTAACAATCACTGTACTATACTGCCATGCTAAGGAAGAACGCCGTATGAGTCTTCAGACGTTGCTAAGTTTCCACTGATAAAAACCGAATTTACTGGGATATGTGGGAATATTATTTCCCAAAATTTTCAGACAGTTTTGTACGCAATTTAATCTAAAATATCTGAGAATTTTAAGAAAAAATATGCATGACAGGTGTTAAAAATCATGTTTTGTTTTTTCCGTCTCTCTCTAACGCTTATTATAGATATCGTTGGCTAAAGTGCGAGACCACGTATCTCCGTTGCGGGTTACGGCGTTTTAAAATGTCCGCCCCCATTTCAAATTTTTATTAGAAACAAGGCAACAGTATAGTTTGAAAGGTTCACGGAACGTGCCGACAGAGAGGAAAATCAAGGGAGGTTCTCAAGAAATTACGTGGACTGGTTTTCCGAGGAAAAAATTAAGTATGACAGGCGGTGTGCGACAACGCAGAGGGAGATACGTGGTTTCGAACTTTGGCCATCGATTGCCTCTAATTTTGGATTACATTAAGAACGCCGTATGAGCCATTATGCATTGCCAAATTTCCTTCGACAAAGCACGAATTTTCTTAAAAATTTGTGAATAAATTTTTTTCAAATTTCTTAGAGGATTTTGTCCGGAATTCGATCTAAAAGTCTGAAAATTGCAAGGAAAAATATTCATGACTTTCCTCAAAAATAAATATTTTCCGCCAGGAAATTAGGCAACATCCGAATGCTCATAGGGCGTTTTCATTCAGCACGACAGTATAGACTCTCATTGAAGGTGAGTCTTCTGCACAAAACATACCAGAATTTCGACGATAAGAACGACTGTCTCGCCTCCCTTCTTTTATTATTATATTTATAAAACACCTTTATTTGTTATATTATACAAAGTGCAACCAAGTGCAACCATTGAGAGACAGGTCGATGGCGGAAGGCCTATACTACGTGCTAAAGTTGAAGTTCAAAGTTTTCTTGTTTTTTTTTACAACTGACTCACCTATTCAGCGTATTGGGGTCGTGAGTGAGGGTGGCGAGAACATCGCGGAAGGTGGCGAAGAGGTCGTGGGAGGCAGTGAATCGCTTGCGGTTGCGGGCGAGGCGGGTTTTCCACTCGGGGTAGACCCGGGGGAACCACTCGGGGACGACAACGGAGACCATGGGCATCCGGTCTTCGATCCGCCCGACGAACGTCACCCGGATGGGGTCGATCCGGTTCCCGTGGTCGCCCAGCACTATCACCACCGACCGGTTGAACAAACCCTCTTCCAGGCCGGTTCGCAGCAGGGCCGTCAGGTCGCCGTCTAGCGCCTGAAACGGTCAAACGAAAACAATACTTTAATAAAATACAGTAGACTCTGGATTATCCGGCTTCGTATTATCCGGACTCTGGATTATCCGAATCGATTTTGCAACCATGTAACTACGTACGCATTTCGATAAGTGAGCGGATCCGCGGAGAAGCGGTCGCAAGGCATATTGGCGCCTGCAAGGCTGAAGGAATACTTCACGCATTGCGCCAAGCAGTGAGGTCGGCGTGGAACGCACTAGCGCCTACTAGATTGCATAAATACTTCTCGCATTACGCCAAACGCAGTGCAGTCGGTTAGTTAGCCTAAAACGCACATTAGCGGCTACAAGACTGCATGAATACTTCACGCATTGCGCGCTTTAATCGTTGTATTGTAATTTATCGTTGTCGGCTACCATTCACAGTCACCATTGAGTCGTTCAGTTTGGCGTTAACCTTTTAACTTCGTGTTGGTATGTACATGATGAATACATAATAAGAATACTGTGGTGTTGGTTGGTGGTGCTTGTGTTTACTATTATTATCCGGATTTCTTTTTCATCCGGATCGGGCGCCCGGCACCAATTAATCCGGATAATCCAGAGTCTCCTGTAATAAAAAGTAAAAAAAGTGAAAAAAAAAAAACCAGTTGAAACTGCGTACAAGTAGCGTAAATCGTCATAAGTTGCGAGAATATCGTCAAGTTATCGTTGCAATTTACAGGCAAGATGTGTAAAATGCCGCAATATGATGATGACTTAGAATGAGCGGGACCTTTTTGCCAACTTTGAACAGTTGAATATCGCCCGCAATTAGGAACTACTTTATCTGGAGCATTTCCAAAACAGTATATATGCTATCAGTTTTCCTACGGAGATAGGTGATTTTATGGGCGTCAGATATTGTAGTTCTCAGTTGCAAAATGTAGTGCAGTTAGTACTAATGGGTCAGTTGCGCTGGTCTCAGAATCGCGTTTTGATGCTTGATTCTTGTAGATTAGCTAAAAGTAATAAGATCTGCCCAAACCGCAACTTTTCACGTCCAATATTGACCGAGATATCGCCCTATGAAAATTCGGTTAATGGCGTCAACCACGCTGCGGTAGTGACACCCTTGGTCTCTCCCACCTTACTTTCATCCAAGTTTCACGTTGAGGAACCAGCGCAAATGTGCGTCATACTGACTGATGAGTAGGGAAGGAGGAAGAAACCAAGGGTGTCACTACCGCGGTGGATGACGTCGAAAGCCCGACTTTTCAAAGGGCGATGCCTCTGTCAATATTGAACGAGGAAAGTTGCTGTTTGGACGGCTTTTATTATTTTTAGGTGATCTACAAGAATCAGTCATCAAAACACGATTCTGTGGCCAACGCAAATGACCTATTGGGCGTATTTCTGTCAAATGGAACTGTGTGCATTATGACGTGATCCTTGCTTTGCATATATTCTTATGGGTCTCAGGGCCCATGTCTGAATGCACATAGTTTCGTTAGGCAGAAATGCGTCCCATTGTAGGTACTCCAGAGGGTGGTCAGGTAGTGGCTGCTGATTCTAAATTTTTTTAGTGCTAAATACAATCCGGACTTCCTATCCGTCGTCTCGTCGAGTCGAGTCCAGATTAGATTAGAAATTCTTGCAAGAGTAAGGCTTACCCCGACAGTGTTGACGTAATCGTGGCTAAGCTCGTTGAACAAGGAGAACATGAAAACAGGGGAGTCTTTGTAGGCTCGCAGGAAAGACAGGAGGTAGTCGAAGAAGATGATATGTTTGGGCGTGGGGCCGAGGCAGTAGGTTGCGCTAGTTTTGTACAAGAAGGAGGCTTCGACGGCGAGCCAGAAGGTCCGCATGTAATGCAAAGTCGGCTGCTCTTTGATCCCGCTGGCCAAATAGTCGAACATGTTGAACTCCGGTAGGTCCTCGGCGTATATCGTCGCTGCGCCAGCTTCCCGAAACTCGTTCCAGATGAAGGGCCAGCCCTGCACATAATGCGTAAAGGCGGACTCATTGAAAATTGAAGAACATAATGAGGCTACTAGTTCCAAAGTGTGCAATGTCCATTACGGTCGAAATTGAGTTAGGAGTGAATTCTTGATCAGTCATTGGAGGAGAAGTGGAAAATAATTTAATTGTGTGCCAAAGCAGCCAAAATCATTTTTAACTAGCAGTTTTAAAAAGGTGGGTCGCAGCAAGACGTAAACAGCACTCAAAACGGTTTTTTGCGTTTTTGTGACAAATCACTTTTATGAACATTAAGTGCACTTTGGAACTAGTAGCCTCATATATGTGATGATGTACCTAGGAAAGTATAACTCTCATTGAGGAGAGGGGGGATATGCAATCAACCCAGGGAAAGATTTTTTCTTAGAGGGAACTAGGGAGCAAAAGCACTTTTTTCTCTAAAGTTGTTAAATTTATTCAATTTAATAGAAGTGGGACCCTGGTAAAAATTGGCAGAAGAATCTATGTTCCAAAATACCATAGACCTAAAGCCGGCTGTAAGATATCCAATAGCTTCTGTAGCCGACTGTACAATTTCTTATGGCCCTTTATAGCCGATGGCGACTAAGCAACAGTCTGACGATAAAGTGTATGCTAAACGTTACTAATTACGGATGCTAGGACTTAGTGAGTTTTTGGACTACCGCTCTCTTTTTGGGTCGTAGTATCTTGATTTATTTTGCGAGAAAAGCTCCGTACTTTTGAAGGATGCCTGCCATTCCTAATATGTTAGCGCGCCTTCAATTTCGTAAGATACTGTGCAATACCTCTGGTGTGAAATAGTTGCTTTAAGAGCCGTGGCACGCTGCGGCGTGGCAGGCGGGCGGCCAGCGCGAAACGCGCAATGACGCCTACAAACCTAACAGGGATACTTCACGCATTGCGCAATGCGTGAAGTATCCCTTTTAGGTTTGTAGGCGCCAGTGCGCCGCCGCTCCGCTTTGTGTTAGGCTCTAATATTTAATCTCGCGGAGTCAGCGTTGTTCAACTCATGACTTTAAAATGTTTGCACACTCTGTATGGATTATTCTCATTTTAATTGATGAAAAAAAAATTGTTTTAAAGGAAAATATAATGTGTGTTTTGTAAATATTAAGGTAGTTCCGTATCAAACTTGATGATTTCCAAAGCACACGAATTTCTACACAATCTATCTATACTATAAGCTCCAAGACCTCCTAATTTTGCGAAACTGGTAACGCTTAGTTCCAGCGTTCTACCGGGCCGATTTTCATGATTTTTGCGGCTATCGACGGGCAATTGTCTCTAGATAAGCCAACTTTTTTCAGATTTTCAAAATATGGCCCAGGTTTTTTTATATTACGTGGTAAAGTTGCGAATTCTCCCATTTAAACAATGTAAATTTATACTTTTTGTCATAGTTCGTTTGAGCGTTCTACCGGGCCGATTTCCATGATTTTTGCGTAAATCGACAGGTAATAGGCCCTAGATGAGCCCGCTGTAATCAGATTTTGGAAAAAGGACCCAGGTTTTTTTAAAATCACGTTATAAAAGTGAGTGAGTTTACAGAATGCTCCGGTACTGCTACTAGACCGAGAGCTCATGACGATTCGTTCAACCGGAATAATATAAATTTGCCACCCACCTCATTCGAAGCGGATTTTGGTGTGTAAAAAGAAATGGGCGGTCTGGCAGGTCAAACCGGTTGCATTAAGAAAGTTTTAGGCCCCTAAAAAGCCCAAAAATTGCTCGGATTTTGACCGGAAACATATACACTTGA
>NW_017547090.1:18786-59470 GCF_001854935.1 Bemisia tabaci
GGCTCTTTTTCTTGATGTCGGTAAAAACCAAGAAACCACAGAACTGATATGCCACATGAGGTTTCAAACACGAAAACCGCAAAAGACCGGAAAAAAGTGGTAAAAAATGATTAAAAAATTATAAAAAACCCCAAAAAACCCGTTTAAAATTGCTTTGATGCCAATTTTCATGGCAGAAATGGAAAGCACGCAAAAAATTACATAAGTTGGAGGTGAAAGTTGCCGATATAATAACATTCCGCTCGCAACAATTCACGTGAAACGTAATTTTATCGCCTTTTTTATTCGTTTCTGAGGAGAATTCGACCCTCCGCCCAAGCGGGTAGCATTTCAAGTTCCCGATAATATCAACAGGGTCGACCTAGAACGTATCATATGTGAATATGGTAGTGCTACAAGCTTGGGCTGTACCCGAAACATGGCTATTCTCAAAATTTCTGAGTGAACCCATACTTATGGGTCAGTTTTTCCTAGAGAAATCCGCTGTTGAGTGTTAGTTGGTCATCGTGTTTCTATGTAATTTTTTGCGTAGAAATCAAATCTGTGGTCGTTTGGCTCAAAATCTCTGACTTAAAGCATGAAAACCGCAGAAAATTGGTAAAAAACGCGAAAAAACGCGAAAAACCCCCCAAAATCCCCCTTAATTTTGCCCCAGTGTCAATTTTGACGGCGGAAATGGAAAGGACGCAAAATTTTACCCCTGACACCCAATTTTCATCTGTATACGAGCGAAATTGACGGCGCTACAAAATTAAAACCGATTTTGCGCTTAAAAATTCGGGGGGCCCCTGCCCCCCGAATATTGGGCCGATCGGCCTGAAACTTGGCATGCTTTCTCTTGACACTTATACGTAACGAATCACAGCAAAAAAAGTCCCAGATTAGGTGGGGCCGGAAATGGCCCAAATCGCCACCCCTCCTTTACCGATTTAAATAGCGTACTAAAATTATTCTCAAACAGCGAGATCTACACTAACAACTGCGAGCTCTGAGGCTTATTCAGCATGTTTTATGAACTCACGTCGCATTAAAAACGCCTTCAATTGCAAATTCCGTGACTTACCATACACGGCGATACTTCAAACGGAGATGCGATTCACTCTCTATCAATTATCAAATAAAGAGTTGCGCGCTTAGGAAGGCGGACTTTAGTTGCATTATTAGCTTTTTCCTTATAGAATGATCAGTTATATTTTACGTGCAAAGACACTTTATGTTTCTATGAAAAACTTGTTTTTTTTTTCCTACTTCAAATAGCCCACAAGGGCTAATCCTTGCGCTTTGCCCGTCCCCCCTCCGTCCCTACAACCAGTCCCCGGCAACCACCATTTGAGACCATCAAACTCGGGTCGCCTGGCCGGGAATCGAACCCGGGACCTCCCGATCATAGAGCTAGCGCCACAACCACTACACCATAGGAGGCCGACAGAGGTAGACAAAGGCCGACAAACACTAGTCAACGTAATTCTTGACAATTTACTTGTTTTTCACCCTATTAGCAGAATATTCCGTGTTTTCAAGCCACGAAGTCGGCTTTCTTCTCCTCAAAAAAAATAAACTAGGAGCAGAAATTTTAACGGATATACGTGTTTTTGTACTTTGACCATCAATACGTATAATTTCTTTTTGAAGTATAAAGACCTAGATTCTTCTCTAGGATTATTCCGCGAGAGTTTTCACACTTCACCGCTTACCTTGAAGCGGCGCACACTGGGGTGTCTCCTGGCGTAGGCATGGAAATTCCTGTAGACGGGTATCCTGGTGAGTCTGTGATCGCACTCGACATAGATGAAGTCCTCGGTGGGGATGTGGGTGTCTGTGAGGGGCACCTTCTCGCCGTAGATGACATTGAAGTCATCCTCGGGAGCCCGGCTGATCTCCTGATAGTAACAGTCCAAACTCGATGCATCCTCATCGTAGCCCAGAAGCTGCAGGGCCGTCCGGTTGAAACCTAGTCGACCGTCCCTGTCGATCTGCGTTAGGACCAAGTTCCGCTGCGGGCACCTGAATTCAAGGGAAGGAGGAATTATTGGAATACTGTGTCTATGACTATGACTAATGTCTGTATATGCGTTACAATTTGTGGCGCACACAGACATGGATGCACTGAAAAAAAAAACATTGGATCTAGAGTCCAGACTCTTAAAAACATAGACAAGAAAAAGTACTCTTGATTCAATCAGAATCTGGCTTAAATCAAGAACCAAGCCTCTTAATTTAAGCGGATTTCGTGTTGATTCAAGCAAAAATCCGATTGAATCAAGAGTATTTTTTCTTGTCAATGTTTTCAAGAGCAGTCTAGACTCTAGATCCAATGTGTTTTTTTTCCCAGTGTGGAGAATTTTCCGAGGAATCAAGGTCCCAATGGACGTATTTATGCTGAAAGGAACCAGAGATGGGTGGGGAAGACGGAGTATGCTCGTTAGGTGAGGGCCGTAAGAATGAGTGGGAATTATAAAGCGCCAGTGACGTCAGCGGTGACGACAGAGACGACATTCCGCGGAGCTGAGTCTTCAACTCATGGGCCCTGTCCACAACGCTCTTGTTACATGCCTACGGTTTATGACCTAGCATATTTTGGTGCTTAGCTCCTATGAATTTTAAATAAAATCCCTTTTTTCCCATTTTCTCGAGAGGGATTACGCCCACTTTCACATTGTTTCTTACGCAGCTTCACGAGCACATCCCATCTTTCCCACACGTCACTGGTTCCTTTTATAGCATAAGTACGTCCCAATAATGCAGAATTTGCAGCTGTCTATAACTTGGTAAATTTTATGTTTAAAATGAAACTGCTGAGAGAACTGAGAACGAGGATATTGTTAGTCTCTAAACCCTGGTAAAAATTGGCAGTAGAATCTGTGTTCCAAAATACCACAGACCTATGGCCGTCTATAAGATTTCCAATAGCTTCTATAGCCGGCTACACAATTTCTTCTGGCCTTTTATAGCCGATGGCGATTAAGCAACTCACGGCCAGGCGATAAAGTGTATGCTAAATGTCACTAATTACGGATGCTAGGACTTAGTGAGTTTTTGGACCACTGTTCTCTTTTTGGGCCGTAGCATCTTGATTTATTTTGCGAGGAAAGCTCCGTACTTTTGATGGATGCCTGCCATTCCTAATATATTAGAGCGCCTTCAGTTTCGTATGATACTGTGCAATATCTCTGGTGTGAAATAGTTGCCTCAAGCGCCGTGGCACGCTGTGGTGCGGCAGGCGGGCAGCCAGCGCGAAACGCGCACTAGCGCCTACAAACCTAACAGAGATACTTCACGCGTTGCGCAATGCGTGAAGTATCCCTGTTAGGTTTGTAGGCGCCAGTGCGTCGCCGCTCCGCTTTGCGTTAGGTTCTAATATTTAATCTGGCGGAGTCAGCGTTATTCAACTCATGATTTTGAAATGTTTGCACATCCTGTATGGATTATTACCAAGCACTAGAGAGCTCAAGGAAGCGATCAAGGAATCTGGAGTTCACAAGTTAACCTATACATGAAATAGTACAAAACTCACTTTTCGCAGTCATTCAAGTGACTTGTGACAGACAATATAGCAAGAAGATATGAATCCATTCTCTGTATTCGAAGGCAAGTTCTGGGTTCAGTCCAGAACCTGAATAGAACGTTGGACAAACAGTACTTTTCAACTATTTCGGACTAAAAAGTTGGAAAAGTTCGATTTTGAGGTTGGGCCCAAAGGCGACGGTTGATCATATTCAAGTATGTTACGTGTCTAGGTGTCCCAGACACCATATTCGAAGCTCATCATCCGTCGCCTTTGGGCCCAGGTCAAAATCTGAGGTAGAACCGCGAAAAACGCGAATAATTTCAGTTATTTTCGGCCACGGAGCCATGTTTAGGCCCCTGTTTCGCAGCCAAAAAACGTGAGTATCGGCAAAACTCGATTATTTCCATCATATATGCACCGTCAACTGCCAAATATCCAAAAATTATCCAATTCCGTGGAGGGGCCGATTTCGGCCCAAATCGCAACCCCTCCTTTGAAACTTCAAACTAATATTTCTTGAAATAGCAGAAACTGCACTTATGCGCCTTGTTTTCCAAGCCCATTAATTATTATTATTGGAGGAAATAAGACAAAGTAACCGAATCTGTTAAAATACATGTGCTTGTTAAAATACAATGCCGCCAGGTGACTTAACGCGGCGGCACATTTTCTCACTTTGAATTATTTTTTCTACAATTTCCCATTTCAGACAAAAAGTATGAAAAATGCCGCGAACTCAGCTCATTTAGTACTCTCAGATGAAGAAATAAAATTTTTGTGTGTAAATTCTCCATTTGGAATTGACTGATATCAATGGCTACAGTGCGAAGTCGCGTACCTCCATTGCGGGGTTTCAAAATGCCTGCTTATATTTTATTTTTTCGAGGAGAAATAAGACAACTTTATAGCTTGAGATTTTTACAAGAGATCTGCTGCTCAAGAAGAAAAATCAAGGACGTTTTCAAGAAATTAAGTTGACAAGTTTTAATGAAGTATGACAGCATTGGCGGACTCAGCGAACTGGCAACACCGTTTTTCTCCATTTAAACCTATGGAAATGTATCGATTCTTGGAGGGGCCAGATGCTCTGACAGGAATCGATTATTTAACATAGGTTTAAATGGAGGGAATCCAATGTTACCAAATTGCTGGATCCGCCGCTGTATGACAGGAAGTCTGCGACGTCGAAAACGATAAGCAGTTTCGCACTTAGCCTTCGATATGTTTTACTCTTGTTCATGAGGTAATATGGACGTATTCAAATCAAAAGCAAGTATATCCATTCTGACATGAACCCTATGAGATCTATGAGAAGATATGCACGACAGGGCTCATGTCATATTGGCTACAGGTAATTCTACGAACTGACCTTACGGGTGGGGCCACACTTATTAAGTGAAGGATGGACTTCTCGAACGGATGTAAAATTGGAAATCGGCAGGTTACGCTTTCCTCCGGTGACTCGGTGCCCTGAAAAAACAATAAATTTTAGGAGAAAAGAGCACGGCAACTTACTTAAGGCTATCACATTTTTGGAAAAAATTAAAATCACGAGCCTTCTTTGAATCCTTTGATACTTGCTGAATCCACGCTGAATAAGTTCACGCACTACTAGACTGCGAAGAAGATCAGGTGACGTCAGCCCAAGTAGCAGAGATCGCGATAAATAGCGATTTTATCGGTGGCAATTTATCGCAATATTATCGAATGAAAAATTGCGATTTATGGCGATTAAATCGCTATGCATCGCAATTTTTCGTTCAATAAAATCGCTATCAATTTTCGTCGATAAAATCGAGACTAAATCGCATTATATCGCGATTTTCGTTGTGATAATATTGCGATAAATGCCGGGCGGTAACATCGCGATTTTATTGCAACAAGATCGAGGATAATCGCTCAGATGTTAATGATCTTAACGATTTTATCGCCGACAAAATCGCAACAAATCGCAATTTTTCCGTTGAAAAATGCTACTTGGGAGTTTAGCATTGAGAGTGAATGCAAGAATCAAAATGGCGGATTGTCTGTCACAGTCTAAAAATGCGTAAACTTATTCGGCATGGGCCCTGATCGTCAATATTCTAAAAGACAACGATACTCTTCTTCTTATCTACACTGCCGTGTTGAGGAAAAACGTCGTATGAGCCTTTATGAGTTGCCAAATTTCCTCTGATCAAATATTCATTTTTGAAGGAAGTCCTGAATATTTTTCCTTGAAATTTTTAAAACTTTAAAAATCAAATCGCGACTGAAACTTCTCTGAAAGTTGGGAGAAAAGTATCCAAGAGTTTTCCTTGCCACTGAAAAGAAGTTTCTTACGTATTTAACCTGACATCAAAATAATATGATTACTTCGTATAAACCGCCTCTCCTGCCCCCTCGTTCCTTCATGAGAAGTTTTTATGGACTGGTTTTTGTTTACTAACCTCGTAATACACCAGTTTTTCTAGTCTTGGACGGAATATTTCTTTCTGGACGTGGTATATTGTCACGATTGCTGAAACAAAGAAATAAATACCAAAGTTCAGTACTTATGAGATGAGTCAAATCAAGATGAAAAAATATAGGCAGCAACAACTTACAGTACATTTGGAGCGCTGAGATACATTCGCGCGAAACATTATCATCGGAAACTGAAAATCAACATTTTTCACTCGCTGCATCGTCGATTTTTTCAAATTTATTTAGATAATTGTATTTTTTGGGGGAAGTTATGAATATTTTAAATGATATGTTTTATAGATTAGTAAAAATTGCCTTTTTAAAATTTACGAGATTTTTAAAGTTAAGTTTTTTTTGTTTGTTTTTTTTAACAGTCGTCACCAAAGGACTTTGGAAGATTTTAACCCATTGGCGGATCCAGCAACTTGGCAACGTTGCTTTTTTCCATTTAAACCTATGGAAATCTATCGATTCTTAGAGGGACCAGGTGCTCCGGCAAGAATTGTTAGTTAGTTACTTATTATATTTTAAAACCTTCAGCGTCACAGGCTATTAACGTCTTTACAGAGAATTTTGAGGATGGGGGTATATACGATTTAGATTTTTAAATTAAGAGAGGTGAAGAGTTTCAGAATTTTGGCAGTGATTGTTTAACATAGGTTTAAATGGAGGAAATCCGGTGTTGCCAAATTTCTGGATCCGCCTCTGTTTTAACCGGAATCAGCTTACCTGAATCAGACGTTGCCTAATTTTATTTGATATTTTATTTTGGAAAAAGAAGACGAAGCTACACAGAAACTTAAAAATGAGTAAGGACATGCTTCAGAATCCTGGGTAAATTCAGAAGAAGTTCGAAGGCATTTAGGAGGTCAATTTTCTTGTTAAAACATCACGAGAAAAAAATCAGGAAATGTAAAATGGCGGTGACTGATTCCGTATCCTAAACTGAACTTACACCCCTCTGGCTGGAGATTTTACTTACGACGGAATAGGTGCTGACATGACGCGGCGACGACGCGACGTAAACTCTTACGTTTCACGAACGTAAGCGGTTAACGCGTTATTAAGAAGCGTGGCCCGAAGAATGCGAAAATGCCGAGCCGGTTTGTATGCATGAACGCTTTGATGGCGCATAATGATATAATTAGAGCAACGCAGTCTAAGTAAGAAATGCAACCTGCTGCCGGGTACACTGCGGTTGCCATGTAGGAAAAAAATTAGTTATTTCAGTAACAGAGAATGTATGAATATTAACCACCCAGAGCGCGGGACCAAGTTGATAGTCGTTCTTCAACCAGCCTTTTTCTAATTAAGTCCCGTACCTATGGTTTAAAGTAAGGTAAAGGAAGGTCTACAAGAAGGCCTTGATTCCGGCCGATTTTAAAAAAGGCGTAGGCGTGTAACTACCGTAAAATTTGCAAAATCAGCTATTTTTTTTCGATTTATCACTGGGGGAAAAAACACAGTGGATCTAGAGTCCAGACTCTTAAAAACATTGACAAGAAAAATACTCTTGATTCAATCGGATTTTTGCTTAAATCAAGAACCAAGCCTCTTAATTTGAGCGGATTTCCTTTTGATTTAAGCAAAAACCTGATTGAATCAAGAGTATTTTTTCTTGTCAATGTTTTCAAGAGTCTGGACTCTAGATTCGATGTTTTTTTTTTTCTTTTTTTTCCAGTGATGGTATATTTTGCAGTGGGATCTTTTTGAGTAAACTTCAGGGGTGTAACTTTGGAAATGGATCCTAGTATGGGATCAGAATGATTTGTCATTGCAAAAAGGACAAAATATGGATCGAAAAATGTCCACGATTTTGACGAGTTTTTTAGTTGGTGCGATCCTATACCTTAAAATTGACAAAATTAGCAGTATAATTTTTTTTGTATTTTGTACTTTTTGTCCGTCGTAAATCATAGTATTCCGTTTTAAGTAACCATTTCCAAAGTTACACTCTAGAATTTTACTCGAGGTTTGCAAGAATTGGACGTATTTCTGCCAAACGGGACGACGATTAGACACGAGCCCTGAGACCCATAAGAATATATGCATAACAGGGCTGACGTCATAATGCACGTAGTTCCGTTTGACAGGAATAAGTCGAATTATCCTTTTCATAATGCTATGTTAAAAATGTCCTTAAACCTCCCTTCATCACAACGTAAACCGTATCGACAATGAAATTCCCAAACTACGTATCTCGTTTGCGGTGTTTCAAAATCTCCGCCTCTATTTTATTTTTCAAAAGGAGAACAAATCAATATTAACCCTTAATTGAAGATATCTCTCGCTAAGAGAAGAAAAATCACGTAAGTTTCATAAAAATGACGTTGAGCAGTTTCCTATTTAAAAAAATAAATATAAAAAGAAGTCTGCAACGTCGCAAACCGAGATACGTGATTTGGGAGTTACACCGTTGATATGGTTCCCTATGGAAAGGAGCTGTGTAGTGAGCTCTTCCTTCGCGTGTGTGCATTTTGAAATTTTCTGCATGCATCAACGGATTCACCGCGCAACAACTTACTGAGTGAGATTGAGAACCTCATATTTGCTCCGTGGATTCTAGAGGAATGGGAAAGTTGATTGCTAGAATCCGTCGATATAGAGGATATCTGCGGCGGGGAAAAGTATATGAATTACTCGGCGATAGTGGAATAAGTACCATTGATGAGTTCAAATACTCTGTATGGCTTTCTTCCTGGTGGAGCGGCTATGCTAGCCCAAAAAAATGAAGGATACGAGCATTTTTGTCGCATAGGAAAATAAAGAATGACATGTTATTGATAATCACACACAGAATTTTTGCCAAGATTTTTTGTATGGTAGGACGACCTCTTAGCCAAAGGCAACCCGGACGACCGCCCGAGAGATGGGCAAATAGCTGCCTTTCATCTCCGGAGAATTAATCCCCTCTCATCGCTATCATTTTTATATGTCATATTTATGTACTAATTTAGAGGCTAGACAAACAGGGTCACGGCCCTAGTCAGAGGGTAGAATAAGAAGAGAATTTTTGACAGCCGCTCAAATTTTCATTTTTTTATCAATGTTGTGTCTCGAGACGTACCAATCCTTGCTTCTTGCGATATATATCTAT
Organism: Bemisia tabaci; assembly: GCF_001854935.1. Taxonomy (NCBI): domain Eukaryota; kingdom Metazoa; phylum Arthropoda; class Insecta; order Hemiptera; family Aleyrodidae; genus Bemisia; species Bemisia tabaci. The sequence goes on from NW_017547090.1 coordinate 27,837, forward strand.
TTCCCTCTCTAGCTCTCGCGCCCTGGCAAACTGTTTCACAATTTCCTAGGAAACGCCCCCCCCCGCCCTCACTCTTCAAAAAGAAGATTTGGGGGCCTCTCCTGAGGAAGAAGAGCAAGCTGTAGGGTACCAGCAAACAAGGGTAGCAAGCAACCAGCAAGGGTACCAGCTTCGCGGTCTTCGCTCAGAAAATACAGGTATAAAATTAATTTCATAAAAACCTGGAGTGTTGTACATTTTTGTATTTTTCATGACTTCGGTGAACACGATTCGCCAAAATTCGCGGAAACAATGATTGATTTAAATGAATAAATCCTGAAAACCACTCGCAGCCCGCGATTCTCCCATAAGCCGCCGTGTCAAAAAATGCCGAACGGTCCCTACTTTCCGGCGAACAAGGGGCTCGGAATGGCTTGTTCGTGGATTGACTTCACACATTGCGACTCTATTCTGCCGTGCTGAGGAAGAACGCCGTATGAACATTCGGGAGTCAAATTTCCCTTGATAAAACCTGTATTTTTTACTAAGTTTATGCATGTTTTTCCTTGAAATTTTCAGACATTTTAGATTAAATTGTGCACAAAATTGTCTGAAAATTTGAGAAAATAATATTCACAATCTTCTCAGTATTTTTGGTTTTCATTGGAGGAAACTTGGCAACGTCTGAAGGCTCATACGGCGTTCTTCCTTAGAACGGCAGTATTGTACTCTATGGTTTCATCGGGCAGTCCTGGACCCTCTTCCCTCTTAACTGCACTACGTCATTTATGGATTGAAATCAAGGCTGCAGATCCTCCACCCCAGCTCGTTTGCATGTGATGTGTCCCTACATTATTGACGTGAATTTTCTCGTTACACACGGAGGAACGGACGAGGGGCGATNGTTCCTCGGCGCAGCGGGTTCCGTCCGCTGAGGGCAGCGAGCGAGATGCGTTAATCATTAATTACTCATTATCTAATGTGTGCAGTGGGCACTGGAGTTGGACTGGATGCGCGATCCACTCAATTATTCATCGGCTCCGGAGCCACGGAGGGAGGCGAATATGAGTTATGACGCGTGCGCACCTCGATCTGGAGCACGCGAGTCTTCCGTCCCGACGCTGATCAACACGACTTGTGTTAACACGGCGGCACTGTGCTCTCCGACTGCGATTGCAGGGGGATGCAAACACCAGGGTGGCTGAGAGAAACACTCGACTATGGTTGGAGGGGTAGGATGAGAAATCCACTTTTCCGGAAAATCGATTTCGGTCTAAAATCGATTGAAGTCAAATCAATTCAGGCGTAACACTCGATTTTTAAAGATCGATTTATTTTTTATTTATTACTATTTTTTTTCCTGTCTCGACTCCCTCCACAGGAACAATAAATTCTTCTTCTTCTCCTGTTGATTTGGCTTATATTCTAGATGTGGAACCTACAGCCATCTATAGACAAAATTTCAAACTGAACCATAAATTTAACGATGGAATATTACGAGGAAAAGATATAACTTATGAAAACAACCAAACATTCTCAAAAATTACAAAATTGCCAGGAATTACTTATTTTTTTCAAATTTTTATGAGCGAAAAGTTTGAATTTATGCATCGAAAAACGTTAGTATCTCCGTTTGGGGTTACTTTCAATACAGGACCTCACACGAATCATGTTCTGCGTTAAATTTTGATGCGAAAACATGTATCATAATGCTTGAATTTGCACTTTGTCTAGAGGTCCATAATTAGGAGACCGAATGAGCGAATGAAGTGTAGCCGCAGGCTTTTGGAAAACATGAAATATTAATTAAAGGCATTGGAGTCAGTCCAGAATGGGGTCCCGGCGTCATCTCCCGCTGGTTTTGCTATAATCCTTAATTTTCGGGATGAATGTGCCTTGATTAGTTTCATTGACCTTACACCAAGGACTGAGGACCCTGTCGGTAAATTCAATGCAAGCAGTGAGAAAGTAGTTGGTAACTTCATACAATCTATCTATAAGCCGCAATATTTTTTTTTCTTCTTTACGGCAAAGAGCCTCTAAACGCTCATAATTTTGAAATCAACATCAAATTCGGTTGTCGGAATTAAGCTTTAAGCCGTAGCTAATATTACGTCTCATGGAAGTTGTTTTCTAAAGTTCATTTTTGACATGTAATGGAGGATTGATGGAAAAGATACTACACATTGAAAAATTAAGAGATTGATGATACTCAACAAAACCTATCTCAAAGTAAACTTCGCAAAATGTTTGACTTCAAAAAATCGATATCCCGATATCAACACGCCAAAATTAGTTTTGACTTTTCATGACGTATAACACTCGGTGTAATTTTTCACAATTAAATTCAATTTTCCTCAATTTCAATTTTTTCAGCTTCGTGAGCACTAGGCTTCACTCGTGTAACTATGAGCCTTGAAAGTCCGAACACTGAGTTTTAAACATTTATTTTGTATCTATAAATAATTCAGCCAATTGTCTAACAATTGCTGCGCTTATCAACACCGAGCTATCATTCTTTCGTTTTTTCATACCTCGTATAATTTATTGTATGCGCACCGAAGCGGTGGCATTATTGAGCAAAGACATCGCTGGAAAAAAAACCTTATCGACAATAATTCTGACTTAAAATCACATGTTTGATTTGAAGATACTGTGAGAAAAAGAAGAGGGTCGTTCGCCACGATGTGCCCGGTTTAATTAATAGGTCAAGCGTGTTACTTTTTATGATTTGATGGCTAATTTAAAAGTATCAAACAGGCCCATGAAAACAAAAAGGAGAAGAAAAGCACCTATTGCTCCCGCAACACAAAATTCACAAACTACCTTCAGCAAGAGCTGCGCAAATCCGTCGTTTCATGACCAGCTTAGGTTCGGTTGGGTCATACCACTATTTCGACTCGTAGGAGCTCGGGTGGCATACCTCGTAAAATTGAAGGCGCACCAAAGCGGTGGCATCGCTAAGTGAAGATCTCGCTGTAAAAAAAACTCTTATCAACAAGGGAGAATTTCCGCGCACATGTTTTATTGCTTTACCTGAGAGTGCTCAAAGAGCTGACTTCGACGTATTTTTCATATTTTTTTCTGACATGGTAATTAATATTAAAATAGATCTAAAAATGAGAAAATGCACCGCATAGTGACGTCATCCAAAGGCATTTCTCATTTAAACGCATGAATTTCAGCAGATTAAATCATTCTGTCATATCTTCTCTAGCACCTATTACTACCAACACAAAATTCGCAAACTACCTCTAGAAAGAGCTGCACAAATCCGTCGTTTCATGACCAGCTTAGGTTCAGTTGGGTCATACCACTATTTCGACTCGTAGGAGCTCGGGTGGCATACCTCGTAAAATTGAAGGCGCACCAATACGGTAGCACTGCTGAGCGCAGATTTCGCTGGAAAAACTCCTTATCAACAATGCAGAATTTGCATGCAAATGTTTTATTGCTTTACTAAGAGTGCTCAAAGAGCTGACTTCGTTGTATTTTTCATGTTTTTTCTGATATGGAAAATAGTATTTAAATAGATCCAAAAATGATAATAAACGCACCACCTTGTGACGTCATTTGAGGGCATTTCCCATTTAAACGCATGAATTCCAGCGGATTAAATCATTCTGTCTTATCCTCTCCAATAATTTATGAACCACGGCAGCGGCTATCCTTTAGTAGTTTCCACTAGACACGAAATGCATCAAATTTCACACACCTGCAAATTCTCCATTTAGACTTGAACTCACAATTTTGATTTGAGGAAGCCGCGAGTAAAGAAAGGCGTCATCCCCCAAGGAGGCGATGTACCGTTTGGCAGCAGTGGTTATTTATGATGATACAATTTGTACAAGGAGTAATAAAAGGAAACGCAGACACGTGAAGCTGCGAAAGCTCTGGTAATCTGTATCATCAACGGATACTGATCGAGGATCACACTTCGAGTCTCTTCAATTTAGCTGTTGCCGGTCTGTTACCTGTTAGCTTTGCATTATCGTTGCCCCTCTGGCTAAAAGGCGTATCTCGATTGCCGCATGAGCCCCAAAAAGCATGGATTTATAGGTGAAGCTGGGCTCAAGTGCAAATTGAGATAAGCCCTTTCGTCAGATGAACATATTTTTGCTGAAAGGAACTATACGCATAGGGATTGCGTGTAACATAGTTCCTTTTACCATAAATACGTCCAGATAGGCGATGTTAGATGCACTGCACATGGTGAGAAAGCTGTTATTAACGAGACGAAACTAAACAATACATGCGCAGGTGTGTGTTCCTCAAGCCTAACCCGGAAAGATTTCAGCCGGAAAATTTTAGGCACATTCAATGGCCGAAGTGTGAAACCACGTATCTCCGTTTGCGACGTTGCAGATTTCCGGTTGTATTTTATTTTTTCTTTGTAAATCTAGTAAACGTGATTACTTGAAAACTACCTCCATTTTTCTTCTATATCAGCAGAATATTCTGTTTAATTATTAAGCTACATAGTTGGCTTGTTCCTCTTTAAGAACACAAAAAAGGAGCTTAGATTTTGAAACAGCACAATAAAGATACGTTGTTTCATACTTTGGCTTCAACCCGTTATATCGATGCGATGTTCCATGTTTGCTTATGAATACCTACATGAGCCATCATCAGGTAGTAAGTAGTATCGCATCAGTGATTTGGACGTATTTATGCTAAAAGGAACTATGTGCATAAGGTTTGCGTATGACATAGTTCCTTTTAGCAGAAATACGTCCATTTAAGGTCCATTAGGTCTTATGTCATGCTAGATAAAAACGCCGTATGGGTATTCGATCGTTGCCAAGTTTCCTTCCGGAATACATTTATTTTTGTAAAAAGTTATGGATTTTTCCTCAAGATTTTAAGAGTTTCTAGGGTAAATTAAGAGCAATATTATCTAAAATATTTTGAAGGGGAAAAAAAAAAAAAAACATTTATAAATTTCCCCGAAAATTCGTCATTTGCGAAGGAAATTTGGCAACTTCGGAAAGCTGATGCGCCATTCTTCCTTAGCGTGGCAGTCTTGTCCATATATACAGAGTGCCTGTTACTTCGGAGGAATACATTATGGCTGAGTTATAGTTTATTCCACCGGGAGCACAGAAAAGGGGCGAAAAACGATGCGCAGCTGTTGCAACTCCTTGCGCCATTTTTGGTCTAACTCTTATCCTTCGTATTTTTGTTACCCCACTAAAGGGGTCTCAGACTGAGAGGAAAAGCTCAGCTTCAGATATTGAACGTAGCACCGAACTTTTTCGGTTCTGGTAACTGGAGTTTTCGGTTATTGGAACTAACTTTCGGTCAGTTCCAAGCCAGAACCAAAGTTCAGTTTTTGGACCCAAAAACATCGATTACTTCGGCTGAAAAACTGATATATTCCGGACCTAACTTTTTCCTCGGTGTGCAAGAGTCCCGGTGCCCCTCTCCCCTCATAGGCACGGCTGTAGAGAAAAATCTGGGAGTGGCCCGGCTCCTACTTTTCCAGGTGGGGTGGATTTTCCGGCACAACGGGAAATCTCGTAGGGTTATTTTCTCTAGAAAATTCTAGACAATGACCACCCTTGAATGCCTTTTCAGAATATTTGAGTTCATATGTTGGCTGCCATTTTTGGGTCCTAAAAGCTCTATAACCTAACCTCCAAAATTACAGACATTTCTACACTGTATAGGTGTAGGTACTCTATACACCACAATTCAGGGGATTGGAGGACAAGGCGCATAAGTGTAATTCTTGCTATTTCGAGAAATACATGTTTGAAGTTTCGAAATTACATGGCTCCTGGCGGCGAACAAAAAGTTCAAATTGACTTTTTCATGCTTAGAAACTGGAATTTGAGAACGAATTTTTCACAGAACATGCATTATGACTAGTTTTACTTGAAATCTTATTTATTTCAAAAACTGCACTTATGCGCCTTGTCCTTCAAGCCCCTCGCCTCCACCGCCGCAATTTCCTCTCAAAAGCTGGCAACGGAACTTTCACTCATCCTCGCGGAGATTCCACGATCGGCAGACATCCCGACGTCCATCCGACGTCCGGCGGCGGAGCGGGTATAAAACCCGGCGACCATCTCGCTCTCCCCGCAGTCCGTTACCTCCTCACCAGCACAAAGCAACCACGATCCCCCATTCCGCGATGTTCCGTCCGTGTGTCTTCCTCTTGGTGTGTTCGCTGACCCTCGCCCTGGTGGCCGGGCAGTACTTCGGCGACGACGGTGGCGACGGGGGCCACCACGAGGACCACCACTACCACCACGAGCCGGCCCACTACGAGTTCCACTACGCTGTCCACGACAAGCACACCGGCGACATCAAGCACCAGCACGAGTCCCGGCACGGAGACACCGTCCACGGCGAGTACTCCCTCGTCGAGCCAGACGGACACATCAGGACCGTCAAGTATAACGCGGACCACAAGACCGGCTTCCACGCCCATGTTTCCCGCAAGGAATACCACTGATAGGGCGCCGGTGCCGTGCGGTAAGTCTATTTTTGGTTTTGAAGGAGGTGGGGTGATGCAAAAATGAGAGGCTTGGCTTTCATAAGTGCAGTTTTTGCTACACTGGAAAAAAAAGACGCTTGGATCTAGAGTCCAGACTCTTAAAAACATTGACAAGAAAAAATACTCTTGATTCAATCCGACTTTTTCTTGAATTGAGGAGCCACGCATCTTGATTTAGGCGGATTTCCTCTTGATTCAAGCAAAAAGTCTGCTTGAATCAAGAGTATTTTTTCTTGTCAATGTTTTTAAGAGTCTGGACTCTAGATCCAAGCGACTTTTTTTTCCAGTGTATTTTAAGAAATACGTTTCAAATTTACATGGAGCCTCATGGCGGAAAGGAAGTTTAAACTAGCTTGTGGATGCTTTACAGTTGGATTTAAGTTGTGAATTTTTCACAGAATATTTTCTCAAATTTTTACTAAAGATCATGAATATCTCAATGTTTTCAAATACTGAACTAATGTGCCTTGTCCTCCAAGCCCCTCAAATGATTTTCATTTTGATAGGCACTTCAGTAAAATTCCATAAAAATTAATGGATTTTTTTTTCTCTCGTATTTTGCATATTTAGCAGTGGCAAATATTTTTAATCTCTCGAAAATATCTACTTCCAACGTTGTATTCTCAAGGTTTTTTCGGGGCTCGTAAAAATCGTCCCTTTGATGAAGGGATACAAAAGACTCTTTTAAACCTCCCCTCTCAATGACAATGTGAACCAGATGGCGCTTGTTTATACAAATGGGCTTTAGTTCCTTTTGGCATAAATACGTCTATATTTTAATTGAGTGAGGTTAAAGGGAGCTTTCTGCATACCTTCACAAAACAGACAATTTTTACCAGCCGCGAATTAAATTTAATAATATAACTTTGGTTATAAATCCTGTCAAGGGATTACAATGATTTCCCGCTGCACATTCTGCAAGTTGCAAAGGAAAAAATCCTAGCGTACGTCTGAACCTACCTCGATCTTTGCAAAATCCTCAATATTCTTTCCTCTGAATTTTGTGATTTTTCCAGTGGCAAATCAGTAAAGACCCATTGCAAAAATCTATTCTTTAAGTTATACTTTTTAATGTTTACATTGAAAAAACTGCCCTCTTTCATAATCCGCTTCAAAAGCCTCCTCAAATCTCCCTCAGTCACGATGAAAATATGCATGGAATATTTTCGAGGCAAGAAGTTGTTTCTGGAACAACGATGAATACTGAGTCTATAGTGAAACTGCAGAAATGTGTGTCTTGCTTCAAGGGGTTGCAAACCTCTTGTCATACTTCATTTTATGCATGGGAAAGGAAAAGCTATTAAACGTCTTTATTTAAAACTTATTTAGTGATTTTTTTCTCAATGAAAAGAATACATCAAGAAAATTTTCAAAACTCTCGACAATTATAGTCCTAGAAGTTAGTTAAGAACGAATTTTAGGAGGTGAAATACTTTGATGCTGAAGATGTATTTTATACATATACTTAAATATATTTGTACTACACTGCACTACATCTTCATCGTTGCAGGGCCGGATTTAGGGGGCGGCAATTTTGCAATTTTTTGAAATATATGAATAAGAAAAATCGGATTCGGAAAACGAGAAGAGGCGAGAAAATCTCTCATCTCCTGAGAGTATAGTAATTTCTAATTTTGTCGTATTTTGGTGATACAAGAGACAGCATCTTTAATTAGTCGAGTTAAGAGAGAAACCAAACACGCAACTTGTCCTGGAGCGGCGCGGTGCAGGGAGCAATGATGACGAGGACTTGAGATGAAAAGGAGAAACCCTCGCCTCGGCGCGGCAGTCGGCATATTAGCGCCTACAAGACCGCATGAATACTTCACGCATTGCATCAAAACACAATGCGGTCAGCAGCGCAGCGGTCGAGGTGAAACGCATGGCGCCTACAAAGACTGTCGGAATACTTCACGCATTGTGCCAAACAGAGTGCGGTCAGCGCGGCGCGGCGCGGCGCGACGGTGGAGGTTAAAGTTATTAAACCACATTTATGTTTGTACTTTCATAATTTTTTCGTTCATTTCTCATACATGGAAGGCCTTGTCCACACAAAGATACGTTTACCGGAACTTAACTTTCGTGCAAAGTTTCGTGAAATTTTGCTATAGTATTGACACGGCTTTCACAAAAAATGTGCCCAACAAGAGTAAACGCGTTTTATGCAACCCCCCCTCCCCCTCCGGCAAGTTCACTTGATGGTCTCTATTGATGTTTCAAAACGAATCAGAAGGGGGCGGCAAAATACAGGCGGCCCATGGGCGGCAATTAAGTAAATCCGGCCCTGAATCGTTGCAGATTTTGTTTCATTTGCGACTGCGACTGACATAAGATTATCTGAAGTAACTTCGGCGCTCACTCTTTTTCAACTTAAAAGTCTACAATCGTGAAAAATATGTTTGATGATATCTGCTCATATCTACTTAAGTACAAGATCTATACTGATATTCTAAAAATATTTGTGAATTTTTTTTGGCGTTGTAATATGCAAATAAATTGCAATACTCTCTAAAAATGAAAAGAAAAATATATTTAATTTTTTTGATAAATACATTTTCACTGCAACTTATCTTCATCATTTCGTTAGAGAATTCTAATGATTCTTTTTGCGATGATCGTTGGATGTTAGATCTCCTCACGAATCACGCGTTCAGTTTTTCCAACTTAGAGATGGAACCATGAAGAATTCGTTTGACGAAATCTTCGGACATTTCGAAGAAAAAAGCCACCAATGCATTCGAAATCTAAAACTTGAAATTTTAATGTTGCAGCGTGAGAACACGGAGGCGCATTGGAAACCCCTGATTAACGTCAACGACAGGACCTCAGAGGATTCCTTTTTCATAGTCATCTTTAAAGTTGGAGGTCACCTTGCGTTCCCCCATTGATGAACTATCATTCTGTGCGAATGGACTAGAAGACAAGGTACGAATTCAAGCATTTTGATACATGTTTCTCGTCCAAAGTTTTACGTAAAATACGATTCGCGCAACGAAAATTACTAAAATTGACTCCTATCCAAGATGTTTGATGCTTTTCGAGGCGTAAATTCAACTCAACTTTGTGTTCTACGTTAAATTCTGGTTAAGAAACACGTATTAGAATTCTTAAGTTTGTACCTTGTTTACTGGTCCATTATAAAGTTCCTTTCTTGCACTTACTTATATGCTCCCGGCGGCGGAGTCAAAAACGCCGCAAGTTCCTAAAATAATTCCAGCAGGTGCTTCAGTATACGAAAGTTCTTTCATGTGAAAAGAATGACTGAGAGACATTCAAAGGCATTTTTCGAAGTGGGACATAATTGAGAATTTCCTAACACGATCTCGTTTTCCTGAAAAGTGTATCTAACTGCCCGAAACCAATTAGAGATTGAAACATCCACTTTTGCTTGTAATTACCCGGAGAAAAAATTGCATAATATCACAGTCCTGTAAATTACAGACTGATTCTGCCGTGCTCAGTAAGTACGCCGTATGAATCTAGATGTTGCCAAATTTCATTTGATAAAAAGCGAATTCTCTGAAAAACTCGTGAAAACATCTCTTCCAAATTTTCAGAGGATTTGATGCGCACTTTCATCTAGAGTATCTGAAAATTTCGAGGAGAAACATTCAAAATTTTCTCGAAAAACACGTGCTTCCTCGGGAGAAATTTGGCAACACTCGATCGCTCATGCGGCGTTTTTCCACAGCACGGTAGGATTGCACTGCCTCGTAAGAGATTATGAATTTTATATATCACTGCGTCACGCTTAATTACCATTCTCTCGATTGAAATCGTCCAGTATCCGTTTCATGTATATTATTAGTTCCACTTCCATGTTTGATTATTTCAAGACAAAAAGTAGATTACACTCAGAAACGTTACCAAAATCAATCTTGCCTGTTTTGTACCTATGCAATGCGACTTTTAGCCACGATTGTTTGTTGCCATTTTGTTAAGTCTCTTAAATTTACCAAATACAACTCATTTGCTCAATTATCTCCGTCCATTGCTTGAATTTATTTTGAATCTCGATTGAGGATTTGAGGGGTGTAGCATATCAATCGAACCGTATATTATTTTGTCGTATTCATTCCGTTGTTGTGTTAATCAAAATAATGGAAAAGCTGATTTTCCATTTCGTGGGAATTCTGACACATTTATGTAACATTGGTAATAAAATGGATGTATTTCTGTCAAAGGGAACTATGTGCAATATGCATCATGACGTGAGCCTTGTTATGCATATATTCTTATGGGCCTCAGGGCTTCTGTCTCAATGCACATCATTCCGTTTAGTAGAAATACGTCAAATTGACTGATTGTGAGTTTAACAGGAATGCACCAAGCCGCGTCCTACTTGAACCGAGAAAAATAAGTTTGAAGTTATCCATGCCTTTGCCAAACCCAATTTCATGGACAACATTTAAGGAATTTCCACGTGCAAAACATTTTTCTCGACTTTGCATTTTTGACAGGAAAAGATGTACCGGTATAATTCAAAATTAATGCTGACTCGTTTTTCCAAAAATGGAATTTGGTGCGTCTCTCTTAAGCTCGATCTAAATGATGAGGCTTCATTTCCATACCTTATACACTTTTTTAACGCCCCTTCGTTTACTTTGGGGTAATTTCTCGCTTTTGAAACGACATATTTTCATCAATGAATACGCATCTTCAATATCTAAAAAAGGTTTGTCACAAATGGCAAGGGAATTATATTTTTTCACATAAATTTGCAAAAAGTATGTGGTGACCTAATGAACCAAAAACCAAATTATTGACAAGCCAGTGAAGATACAATATCTGAGTCAGTCTCCTTCAAACTAGACAGAGTTAATTCAAAACATTGTTGGTTTTTTTTTCTTTTGGTATGTATAAGCCCACGTAACTACTTACTGAAGTTAATTTATTTAGATATCACAAGTGAGCCCAAGAAACATTAATGCTCGATAAAAGCTGTAGAGAGCGCGCACTAATTAGGAAGATAAAGAAGCCCGCGGTAAGTGATACACCACTTAAAGGACATTCTAAAATATTACATTTCCAACAGGGAACCATTCTTCATTTTTGATACCCGAACTGATAATTGCTGTGCAAATAAGAAATCGGATAATCCATACTTAACGTTCCAATTTTGTTGTAAACTGGGTACAATGAATGGGTAAGAATGGAAGTGACAATACATATGCCAACTACATGCTTGAAGCAATTACCTAACTGAAGTTCACAAACCTGAGAATAAAGCCTCTGCTTACTCGTATACTACAGCTAAGCCGAACCCATCTTTTCATACAGCAGAGGCTGATAGAGTAACGTTTAGAGCGCAATTTGTCTCAAGGAGACTTGTTTTTTCGTGAGCAGAATGTTTGAATTTACAAATCAAAATAACGTCAAATAGCTCAGTTTGGACCGCGTTAAGCAGAGAGAAACCAAGTTACATCATATTATCAAATTGAATTGGGCATTTTCATAGTATACATGAAAATGAGTGTACGGATTTTTATGCAAATTTCAGTGAATTATCTGCACAGTGCGAAGAAAATTCCTTAAAATTTTCAAAGGAGCCCGCACAAACGTTCTCTTGTGAAAAATTAAATTGCCCAGTGAAATTTGGCACCAGATTTATACCTGATGTGGCTTGGTTCCTTTCTGCGAAACGCGGTCCAATTGGTACTTAATGATACAACAATGATATTGATGGCTAACAAACAATACCACCTATCTGCAAGCTGACGATTTTGCAGAACGAAGAGAAAACTTGGCCATTTTTTGTAATTTTAAGGTTAGATGTGCTTTTTATGATACCTTATAGCGTCATTACAGAATTGGAAAAAACTAAAACCATCTGTTTGCGTATTTTACACTGTGGAATGTGACGAAGTCGCCAACTCATTTTTGCCAAAATTGTCAGTAAGGTGGCATTGTTCCTTCGCCCTCGATACATAGCTATTAGGTATTCTTACCGAGTGAACAGAGAAATATGAAACAGTGGCGCTTTCGGATCGGGCCCATGGCGGATCCATTGCGGCGGTGTTTGACGGCCCTTAGAAGGGATCTTCGGAGGGCGGTCTCACCTCCCGAGGCCATCGCGTCGGCGGCCGCTGCCAAACTCCAAAGGCCGCCTCGTCCTGTGGTCGTGGTTGCAGACGAGCAGGATCATTGGCCTAGTCACGGTTTCCTGTGGCCTCCTCAAAAGTTCACCTGCAAAAAAAAGAAAGAAAAATTATAATTTCTAAAAATATTCAGAGTCCAAAATATTGGCCGTGCAAAACGACAGATATTTAAGTCAACATGGGAGGGACGGGGACAAGTCAGTGGCGTAGCGTGCTTTGCGATATATCGATTGATCTACCATTTAAACCTGTGGAAAAGGATCGATTATTAGGGTATTCGCAGCGAACACCCTAATAATCGATTCTTTACACAGCTCTAATGGGGAAATATCGATAATCGATCATTCATGCCTCGCGACTGGGACAAGTGTAATGTCTGAGTCTTGCTATGAACCTGAACTGCATTGTGCAATAAGAAACTCTATTTCTGACTCGCACAAAAAAGCAAATATCTGAATAATTAAACGAAAGGCATGTGGGTTATTGTTTCTGGAATGAGGCAGAAATGAAGTACCTACTCGCAAAATGTAGCCCAACTGATAGATATAAAAAAGGTCGATGGACCCATTTTCAAAAGCATGCAAATCGCTCAAAGTCCGAATTATTGGTCCAAAGACGAAACATTTTTAAGCACCCAATCAATCAGAACTTATCTGTAGACTCGATATACACATTTCCGATGGCACATTCTTTCTTGTCAAATAAATACGTCGGAAAGCCGATTGGTACGTTCAGTAAAGAAAAGAAAGACAACATTGTAAAATATATCTGAACACAATAATGTGTTGGTTTCAGTTATTTTCCCAAAGGAACCGAGGCTTACTGTTAGTTAATGTGATTGGTGAAGGAAGCACCTGAATTTGCACATTTCAGCGTAAATTCGCAATAAGGATGATGCCTTACCGTTTACGCTTTTGACGGGGTCGTTTTCATCTCCAGAATAAAAGTGATGGAGTAAAAATATCAAAGTTTCAACCAAAAGCCAGAAAAACCTTGTCGTTGACTTATGGTGTTCCGAACTGTGTTAATGCACCGTTAACACAACGAAAAAACAACCATACCCGAATGACGCAATTAAAACGAAGGACACGCGCACTAGCATACGCCGGTAGATAGGTAAAGACCTCTATTTGTTGGTGGCCCGGTACTCAACATACGTAGGATATGAATAAACACGGAACGTGTGTGAACGTGTTGTCAAACAGCGCCGCGACTTGAGCTAGACACTTGCGTTTTCACTTATTTTCGTCCAGGTTCACGAGCGGTTGAGGACTGCTCGACTGCCAGGGCACAGTAATTCGTGCAAACGCAAGCGGTTAGTAACTTCCATTATCTTATCTACTTCGCCCAGCTATCATCCGATGATCCAAACTTATTTTATCCGCGTAATCTGCCAGCAGGAGGCTCTCCAGCTAAAAATTCCCCGAAACTCAAAATTAATCTAAAAGTCATTTGCAGTATGTATATAGATCGTGAGGAAAAGTTATGGTGGCAATGGGTAATTGAAACAGCATGGCACTCCGATGGATAGCTCCGTTTGCGACGTTACAGACCTCCCGTCATATTTCATTTTTTCTTTGGAAAAATAGTCAACGTAATTTCGTAAAAATTTCCTTGATTTATCTGCTCATCTGTTAGCAGAATATTCTATATTTTCAAGCTATAATGTTAACTTGTTCCTCTTTGCAAAAATAAACTAGGATCTAAGATTTTTTAACACGGCGACTGAAATAAGTGGTTTCGCACCATAGCCATCGACTTCTCGTTTGTGTCGCACCGGGTCGCCCTGGTAAAAATTGGCGATAGGAGCTGCGTTTCAAAATATCATAGGAGTTCATTCAGCCGACTGAAGAAGGCGATAGAAAATCATATAGCTGGCTGTAGAAAGTGGAAAAAATCATACGGCCAGGGTACACGAAGCGATAAAAAATTAAACAGCCGGGCTATAGTTCCTGTCGCCGGGCTTTACACCTTATTGCCTGGCTGTTGCTTTTTCGCCATCGGATATAAAAGGCTATAAGAAATTGTGTAGAAATTCGTGTGCTTCGTAAATCCGCAAGTTTGTACGGAATCACCATAATAGTTACAAAACGCACATTATATTTTCCTTTACTACATATTTGTTTTCATCAATTAAAATGAGAATAATCCATACAGAGTGTGCAAACATTTCAAAGTCATGAGTTGAAAAACGCTGACTCCGCGAGATTAAATATTAGAGCCTAACACAAAGCGGAGCGGCGGCGCACTGGCGCCTACAAACCTAACAGGGATACTCCACGCATTGCGCAATGCGTGAAGTATCCCTGTTAGGTTTGTAGGCGCCAATGCGAGTTTCGCGCTGGCTGCCCGCCCGCCGCGCCTCGCCGCAGCGTACCACGGCGCTTGAAGCAACTATTTCACACTAGAGATATTGCACAGTATCGTACGAAATTGAAGACGCTCCAACAGATTAGGAATGGCAGGCATCCTTCAAAAGTACGGAGCTTTCCTCGCAAAATAAATCAAGATACGACGACCCAAAAAGAGAGCGGTAGTCCAAAAACTCACTAAGTCCTAGCATCCGTAATTAGTAACGTTTAGCATACACTTTATCGTCAGACTGTTGCTTAATCGCCATCAGCTATAAAAGACTATGAGAAATTGTGTTGCCGGCTATAGAAGCTATTGGAAATCTTACAGTAGGTCTATGGTATTTTGGGACACAGATTCTACTGCCAATTTTTACCAGGGCGATTAGGCATCACAGGTTGAGGTATCATAAAAAGGTGAGAAAAGAGTTAAACGGTTGGATAGCCTCTTTATTCTAATAAAATCATCTTTAAGACGCACTATGGACGGGATAAGGAAGGGAAGTAAGACGGTCCATGTGCTGGAGGTGAGGAAGGGGAGTTCAAAGTCCAACTTTGGCAATTTCAATTTAATTGTCCCGGAGATCTTGACGATTTCACTGGCCGCGAAGCAGCCTCTGGGGGCGCGTAGCGGCCATAGAGAAAAAAAGGAGGTGTTTGCATTTCAGGCATCTTGGAATTTTTTTGATGACGTAGGTCGGCACAGCGACTTTTATCATCGATTTTCTTGGAAATGGTGTAAGTTATGGAAAAAAGTAATTCTATAAAAAGTATTTGAAATCATATCATGAGTTGATTTAAGCTAAAAAATGAGACATTATGATCCGTTTTTCATACTTCGAATTTCGGATTTCGCTGGCCAGGTTGTACCGATCTACGTCACAGGGTAAAAAAACATCAATATGCAAACACCTCCTTTTTTCTCCATGCGTAGCGGCCAAGGGGCGGACCTCCTAGCATATTTAAAAAAGAAAACTTCACTCGTTTTTTATTTTTCTTTTCAAGGCGGGTCGAAGAGAGAAAAGAAGAGGGGCAAACCAATAACCGGAAATAAACAACTTAAAATTAGTAATGAAACGAACGCATTCACTTTGGGCGTGCCTGGTACTGGTCCTCATTGTACTCGAAACGTTGTGAACTTAGGGTGCTTTCTTCCCAGCATTGCCAGGTGAGCAAGGGAATAATTTTAAAGAAAAACCCGCATGACTTCACGCGCTCCGAAGATCGCCGAATCCATGCCAGGTGAAATTATAACAGAGACTAAAATCAGCGGCATTCTCTGCGTGTTCCCTCCAAAAAAGTCGGGAGTGACTTGTTTGTTTACATTATTTATGTTCTATCAATTATGTGTAAAGAAGCACGGCGAGAATTTATCGTCAGGTTGGAGTCGGACATAATTCGCTATCGCAAGGCAATATTTGAAAACACCGAAGGGCTCAAACCCTCGAATAGATATAACTATTGCTGCGCGGAGGATGCTTTTTGGCCTACCTTAAAAATTGAAGGCGAAATGAAAATCGTTTAGCTCCTGGTGTCGAATAAAACTCCTCTAAAGTTTGTGTCAGTAAACGTCGCTGGGCTTAAGTTCGGACCATCGGGCGTCGGGCACTGGGTAGGATTTGCAAATGGACGGATTTGGGCGACTTTAGCGTAACTGCATCAGACTTTACGTTGTTTAATTTTATGTAATATTTTACTTTTTGACCAGAAAAGTAAACAACACTGAGACTTGAAATTTTGCGAGTCTATTCTTTTTAAATGTACAGTAAACTAACAAAAATATTCTGGACGTTAGATAGGCGCTTAAGCTATCTGTTAAAAAAATAAAAGACGAGAGAAAACCAAGCAACGCTTGATAAAGCGCTTACGCAGATTCCGGTTAAATTCGCGGCCAAATGGATTACATTTTGCGATTCAGAACTACAATTTCTGGCTCGTTTTAGAAACAACGCACGTATCATTGGTTTCCCCTATGTCCATAAATGTTTTTAACGGATGAGCCAGAAATGATAGTTCCTGATTGGAAATGGAAATCCAAATTATCTACATTTTGCAATAAGGAACTCGAATTTCTGGCTCGGTTTAATCTAACAGGCTAAAGAAAAGCCCCCCGAGCGGAAATAGAAATAAAGCTCGGTTACGCACACTCGATAGTTTAATAGACGCTTTCCGGTTCGGAGGTTTGAACCATCAGTCGAGCCAACCGACCACTTCACTCACCAGAACTGAAATCCAGTTCGGCGAACGAAATATTCAGTTCTACGAACCATAAAACTTTGGATTACGTGAGAAATGACTCGTATCGATCGAAGTTGTTAGAATCGGCGTGGCGAGGCGTGGCGCGCTGAGACTTTGGTTTGTTGAAATGAACTTCAGGTTCACGAACTGGACTGCATTTTGCAATTTTTAACTCAATTTTTGGCCCATTGTCAGCTCAGAAACAACATATGCACCATTAGTCTCCTTTTGCACATAAGTGTTTTTACAGAGCCAGAAACTGAAGCTCCTAATAGCAAAATGAAGTCCAAATATTCTTTAATTTTTCCTCCGCAAAGTGCGTTTATCAGCGAGGATGCGGAAGAAAGCTCGGAGTGTTATCATTAGAGTTTTATCATGAGAAATCGTCGGGGGACAATCCCTCGGGATTCGTAATCACCGTCATGCTGCATGTTTCGCGAGTGTCACTGTTCGACCCCCCCTCCCCCCGCCCCCATCACCAACCCATGTGCGCTTACTCATTACTCGGCCCCGCCTCACTCAGCCTCCAATCAATTGTGCCCATCACGCACGCTATCTGGGTTGCCATGTTTCTCAGACACTGAGAATATAATTGCAGAAGGATAGAAGGACAGAATTACAGAAGGTATATATATTTCCGAAGGCCGGGATATAAGGTCTCATAAGGCACAAATGGACCTTATTTTGAAATTATGTAGGAAAGACAATTTCTGGTTCATCCGTTGATACGCATGTGTATGGGGGAACTAATTGTGCCTACGTTGTTTCTGAACCGAGCAAGAAATTATGGATTCTAATTGTCACTGGAAAAAAAGTATCTTAAATTTGCCGCCGATAAGTATATTCTCTTAAATCAAGAATTTTGCCGCTTAACCTAAGCATTGTTTTTCTTGTATCAAGAAAAATTCAGTTCAAATCAAGATAAAGAAAATTCTCGGCGACAAATTAAGGAATCATCATGCTTGAGCCAAGCACATTTTTCTTGTGAAAATGTAGTCCAAATAAGGTACAATAAATGGACTGTATCATGCAATTAGAAAATACGATTCATGGCTCATACATAGGAACTCTCATCTTGGTAGGGAAACTAATGGCGCACATATGTTGTTACTATAGAATGAGCTGGAAATTCTAGTTCCTTATTGCAAAATTTAGTTCAAATTAATGTAAGTACATTTTGCACATATGGGATTTTGTCAATTCAAAAGAACGTTCTGTGCTTCAAGACTTGAAAGCGTGTTTCCGAATAACGTTTGGTGTATTTAATAAAGCATTAATTGCCTTGCTGTCCCCCTTCCCCCCGAAAAAAAATCCCAGAGAAATTTTTCTCACGGACAATAAGAACTAAAGGGAATCAAAATTCTCATGAAACATTAAATAGCTGTTTACGGCGCATCTTGTGCTACGGCATTACGATCGATTTGACCCCAAGTGTGCAAATGATGCTATCCACTACAATTCCAAGGGTGCCCTTATAACCTCTTACCACTCTTGAGATATTGCACAAATTCTTCGTTCAAATCTTCTAATTTACATAGATATGCTCACATAAGTGCATTTATTCGTGCAATCTGCAATGGCGCAAAGCCAAAAATCTTCATGGTAGGGGAGAGAAAATCTCCGATCAAATTTTCTTCCGAGGGGAGAAGGGGGATCCGTAGGTCAAGAATTCCTGCAGCCCGACCACAGACTTTGACTTCCATCGATAGTGATAGAACTCAGTTCCATTCCAATGGGGTATTCCATCGGAGTAGAACTGAGTTTTATCAATATCGATGGAAGTCAAAGTCTGTGTTCAGGCTGCTGTAAATCATGAAAATTGATCTCTTAGAATGACGATTAATTTCCAGTTAAGGGGGTCCATCTGGACATCCAAGGTAATGCCACGTTGCTGAGTCCTAAGACAGCCTGCGATGACTCTTTTGACGTTCGAATTTGCTCCCTTAATTTTTTCCGAAAAAAGTAATGAATTTCTTCATTGTTGCGCCATCCAAAGTGCCTAACTCATTTTCAATTTTTGCAGGTTATTAGAGAATTTTAGGATGCAGTGAGGCGTCACTGTTGAGCGATCCGAAGTCCCTCGTGTTCAACATCCCGTAACTCACACGGTAGCACGCGAACACACCCTCCGGATTGCAGTTTTGCACGTTTTTGTCGCTTGAGCATAATGAAAAGAGTTTGTCGGACAGCTTATACGAACAAAATGAAGAAGATATATTGACGACGACAAAAAAATCATAGGATTTTGAAAAATCGCGTAGCGACTTGCTACCGTAATACACCGCACTACCAATATTTTCCCGCCATTCCGGAGCGTTTGAATTTCCTTCGAGTTTTTGAACTTTTTAAAAGCGGCATTTTCTGAGCTCTTCGCTAACATTCGCATTAAGTCACCACGTAATTTACTCATCTGATACTCTCAGAATATGAAATAAAGAACACGAGATAGATCTTACCCAGCATGAATTGCGCCAAAGCTGGGAATCCATCTTACGGCGCACAGTGGATTGAATCAATAGTAGAGGTCGGACAAAATTCGGAAACTTTAAACGCCTGTAACTCCGTTTGTATACAATTTTGAGGTTCTAAAAGTGGTTCCTATGGTTTTCTCGTGAAATTATCTGCTGGAGGCATCCCTTGAAATTTAAAATGTGACGAAATAAACAGCAAAATTTGCAGTTTTAGTCAAAAATTGTATGCCCGACCTCTCTAATTGACTCGATTTACTGTGCGGCACGGCGATAGTTCCGGAAACGACCGTAAATCCGGTGCCAGGACCACCGACAAAAATCCTCAGCGCAAGTCCGGAGCCGGGCCTCGCAATAAAGCGGCACTCCCAATCTCAAAGATGCCTAATAATTTCCGCAATTTATTGAGCATCCGCCGGCCCGGTTGAGTCAACAGATCTGCCGTGCTAAGGAGGAACTCCGTAAGAACATTCAAATGTTGTCAAATTGCCTCTCTAAAAACGTGAATTTTTGCAGAGCGCTGTGAATATTTTTCTTTGAAATTTTCGGACACTCCAGATTAAATTAAAAAATATAATCCTCCAAAAGTTACATAGAAAAATATCCATAAATTTTCCGGAGAATTCGCGATTGGCCGAAGGAGATTTGGCAGCGTCTGAGGGCTCGTACGGCGTTTTTTCTTAGCACGGCAGAGATCCTCTTTAAATAACGCTGGGGACTCAAGGCTGTCTGCCTCCGGAGGTGGAGATAGCAACAGACGGCGGCAAAAGAATACGGCATTCACAGGATCCCACTGGAATCATTCAACGAAAGCCTGTCTCTTCAGGCTCAAGGCTGAGATCCCAACATTTCTGTGTTCGAGCCAGACTTTTACTCTGAGTGTCCGATTAGCCGCTATGAAATGGACGGCGTGGAACAAAATAAGGACATCGATAACAGGAGGATGTCTCCTGGCCTACCTTACAAATTGAAGGCGAAATGCGAATCGTTAAGTTCTTAGTGTCGAATGAATAGTATCAAACAAGACAGCAAAGGCCCCAAACCTTGGAATAGATAACTATTGCTGCGCGGAGGATGCTCTTTGGCCTACCTTAAAAATTGAAGGCGAAATGGGAATCGTTAAGTTCTTGGTGTCAAATGAAACCCGCCTAAAGTTTCCTAAGACCTTTAAAGAGTCTTATTTTGAGTTCTCGATTAGCCCCCTTGAAATAGATGGCGTAGAAAAAAATTAGGTCATAGCAGAGGATGCTCCCTGGCCAACCTTACAAATTAAAGTCGAAATGCGAATCGTTAAGTTCTTGGTGTCAAATAAAACCCGCCTAAAGTTTCTTAAGGCCTTTAAAGACCGTTACTCTAAGTTTCCGAGTTCATTCGGCCACCCCGCATCTGGGTATCACCACGAAGCCCCCCTTCTCCGAGAAGAAGTGCAGGGGAGCCCGCATCAAAAGTTACTTATGAAGTTTTTTAAGACCTCTAAAGACTCTTATTCTGAGTTTCCGATAAGTCGCCTTGAAATGGACAGTGCAGAACCAAATTAGGTCATAGATGATAGGAGGATGCTCCTTGGCCTAACTTACAAATTGAAGCCGAAATGGGAATCTTTAAGTTCTTAATGTCAAACATAAAACCCTTCTAAAGTTTCTTGAGACCTGCAAAGACTGTTATTCTGCGAGTTTCCGAGTTCAGTCGGCCGCCCCTCTACTGGCTAAATTCACCACTAAACCCCCCTCCTCCAAGGAGAGGAAATGCAAGGGGGTCCGCATCAAAAATTGTAGCTTTGGCTCGAAAAATCGTAAATCCAGCCCTGAGATGAGAGCACGCTTAGGATTTCATGGGGACTTTTTCGTGCTTTTTGGATCAGAATTTTTAAGTTCAGTATCCATGCTTTCAGCTTTTCATGAGCGACACAGACGCTTGCACCTGAGCTCAGGAGGCTGGCAACCTAGTTTCCCCTCCATTTAAACCCATTTAAAAATCTTTTTTGGGTGATACTAGCTGCCGAGAATCAATTGGGCGTATTTCTATCAAACGGAACTATGTGCATAATGACGTGAGCCCTGTTACGCACATATTCTTATGGGTCCCAGATCTCATGTCTTTATGTGTTCGGCAGAAATTCGTCCAGTTGTTCTACCGTGATAGCGAAGGGAGCCGTAAGTGCAAAAATGAAGTTTTGAGAAAACGGGCTCAGAAGCTTCTGACCGGAAAATTTTATTGAAAGAAGCCTCCGTTCTTTGTGAAATTGCCACTAATCGTCTGAAAGACTCCTAGAAATCGTTTGGATGATTAAAAATCGACTGATTTTATTTATATTACATAAAAAGGGTATTTTTCATTTTCATGCTAGGTTATTGTTAGGCAAGACAGCCGTAGGTAAGTGCTGTCTTCTGCATGCTTTCGTGGTTGCGTTTTGGACGCACAACGAATACATTTTCAGGTTAGAGATCGGCAGATGAGGGCGGCATTCCTCTTGAAAGCACTGTTTTCATTGGCTCTCATGCACCTGCGGCTGTCTTGAGAAAAACTGTGTCATTTTTTGTGCACTTACGGCGTTTACATACGTCTTGTTTTCATTAAATTAGGATGAATTTTACTGTTTTAGCTGTCTCAGTAATTCCATCTAAAGGAGTTTAGACGAATTTTGAAGAAAACTCGATTTCGAAAATGTTGCCCTTACGGCTCTCTTCGCTATCACGGCAGTGTTGTACATGCATTTAAATAAAAGGGAAACAGTGTTGCCAACTTTCAAGAATCGCCACGGAGCCGAGGCGGCGTTCGAGGCCGGAAAAAATCGTCTAAGCTCCTAAAATAAAGTAATTACTTCATCGTGAAATGTGAGCGTGCTGCACCCCCGCCGCCCCCGCCACACGGATCGGGGGTGGACGGGAGGGGGGGCAGGGAGCCCCTCCCACCATTCCACGTGACGGCCCATCGCTCTGTTTACTCATTCCATTTACCTCTTCCTCAAATATTTGCTCCTTCACCCCGGACAGGCACCGACGGGTTCAAGTCCAGGATTACCTCGCCCGGTGTAAGGACATCCTCGCGATCCGATTCGAAGTTCATCTCGCATAGTCTAACAGACTAAAGATAGGAGGGTCCCTTTAAAGGAAGTAGAAATAAAGCTTGGTTATACAAACTGAGGAGTTGAGTATACGTATTTCGCGCGGTTCGGAGGTTTGAACTCTCAGGAGATCATTGGCGTGGCGGATCCAGCGAATTGGCAACGTTATCTTTTCTCCATTTAAGGTGATTCGATGGACGCCATATTTTGTGTCAGAACGGCATGCGATATATCGCATTAATTGGTTCCATTTTTTCAGCTACTCGTCATTTTTCTCCAATTTTGAGATCGCAATTCTGTTGTCTCGAGACTAAAGCAATTTTAACAAAGAAATTCAACGTAATAAAGGCGTGGTTTTTTTAGAGAGAAAATATCGCATTCGAGTGCAGTTTCGATATCAGTATCGAATGCGATGTTTTCTCTCTAAAAAAAACCACGCCTTTATTACGTTGAATTTCTTTGTTAAAATTGGTAAGTGAGTGCTTTAGTCTCCTGACAACAGAATTGCGATCTCAAAATTGGAGAAAAATGACGAGTAGCTGAAAAAATGGAACCAGTTGATGCGATATATCGCATGCCATTCTGACACAAAATATGGCGTCCATCGAATCACCTTAAACCTATGGAAATGTATCGATTTTTTGAGGGACAGGTGCTCCGACAAGAATCGAAAAAACGGAACATTTAATTGCAATATGACCAAAAGAGGATCCAAAGGAGCGTAAGGGACGTACGCGTACGCGCCTCTCCGTTCGCTCGAAAAAAAGGAAGAAGAAAGAAGGAAGGAATGAAGGAAAGAAGAAGGAAAGACGCATATATTTGGTAATAATTATTAATGACGAAATTGAATTAAACTCATGGTAGCCTCAAGAATTCGAAAATTTTCTGAGGAGGTCCCGGAGCCCCCTTCCACCACCCGTTTGAGGTGTCTAGACAGAAGCGGATCTAGCAATTTGGCAACACCGGATTCGTTCATTTAAACCTAGGCTAAATGATCGATTCTTGTCGGAGCACCTGATCCCTCTAAGAATCGATACATTTCCGTAGGTTTGAATGGAGGAGATCCAGTGTTGCCAAATTGCTGGATCCGCCAAAGTGTCTAGATCCGCCGATGAATATGACAACATTGCATGGGAGTTTAAGCTTATCACACCAAAAATCAGGAAATCGCTGTTGGGTGAAAATTTGATAAGAGATCGTGAATCAGTGATTCGGCTGATCAACACTGCATAATTGTATTGTATAATCAGTAATCAGTGTGCTACGATCGGTCGGCCGTGCGTGAGGCTTGTGATGCGTAATTTTTCGGCGGAAAAATGGAATTTGAAAAAGGTGTCACTCTGAGAGGCGTGCCGTACATCATTATAGACAGTTTTAAATACCGGAAACAACGAGTTATGGCCGACAAGACTGTTTCGTGGAGGTGTGTTTTCAAACAGTGCGGCGCCACAGTTCGAAGCGATGCGGCAGGAACTGAATTGTTAACCTCAGTGTGTTCAGTTGTTCACCGTGATCACGTTCAAATGGATGTAAAACCAACAGAACATCACCATCGCACTAAGAGTGCGTCTAAGAGAAAAGCTTTGGAAGATATCACACTGCAGCCTGAAAAAATCTTAAGGAGGGAGCTGCACTATGAAAGAAATGCCCAGGAAATGGTTGACGACAGTGACATACAATATGAGATGGAAAAAAGTATGTATTATGCACACCTACTAGTTTTATCTACGTTACTACTGCTGTGGTAAGAATATCTCCGTGAGAACATTCGAGAGTTGCCAGAAATCCCCAGATGAAACATGTATTTTTTTAGGTATTTTCGTACTTTCTCTTTAAATTTTAGATATATTATAAATTAAAGTGGGAACTAAATTTTCAGAAAAATTATCAGAAAATATCCGGAGAATTTTACAGAAAATTTGATTTTTGTCGAATGAAAAGTGGCAACGTCTGGCAGCTCATGCAGCGCTTCTTTTTAGCACGACTGCAACGTCTCGAGAAGAGACGTTGAACTAAATATAGAATACACGTTTTAATTTGGAACTACAATCTCTGTCTCAGTTTAGAAACAACATATGTTCCATTAGGTTTCCTATGCACATGAGTGTTTTTAGTGACAAGCCAGAAATCGTAGTTCCGAATTGCAAAGTGTAGTCTAAATAAGAGAATTGACACAAATACTTGGGCATGAAGGCAATAAACACGGAAAAATCGCGAGTTCATTTCAGGGACTATGAAGTTCAGGAGAAATAATAGATTATCTCACCTAACTTCACCTGAGCCGCAGGAATTTCTATTTTGCTTTGTATTTTTGAAGTAGGCTCAAAAAATGCACTCCGTGCTTTCCTTCCATATATTGATGGCCGAAGTGATAGACACTGTATCTCCGTTTGCGACACTATAGATTTCCTGTCGATCTTTATTTTTTTCTGGAAAAACTAGTCAATGCAATTTCATAACAATTGAACAGATTATTTTCCAAATCACGTAAGCATCGATATCGCGTTTGCGAGAAAAACAAGAAAAACCATTTTATTAGCTTTGTTGACAATCTTAGAATTCCAAAAAAAAAATGTATGTTCTTTTAGAAGGCTATTTAGAAATCAGACATGGATTATTATACCGGAGACAAAATATAAAAAACAACCCTTCTACCACCAAATTAGAGATTGGCGCTTGCATAATTTGGAAAATAATCGGTTCAATTTCCCTACTTTTTCATCTCTGTAAGACATTCTGTATAACTTTCAATCTGAGCAGTTGGCTCGTTTCTCTTAAATGATGGTAGGAGTGGATATTTTGGAACAACGAAATGGATAAACGTGGTTTCACACTTTAGCCGTCGATATGCAGAAACCGCCAAGAAAAGGGAGGTCTTAACAGTCCCTTACAGTCTCTTACAGTCTTAACAACATCGCGAAACCCTTGCTTCATTTTCTTGTAATACAGTCTGACTAATAAAATGGCGTTTCAAGCATGAAAGTTTTCTTCGCAAAGCGTTAGTGAATAGTGACTTCCCCCCTTCCCCTCAGTTTTGCGGAGCCTGTGGCGTCAAATACGGGCGGGCTCTGTCGACGATCCTCGCATATTTTAATGAGATTCTTGTTGTTCTACACCGCGGAAATAAACGCGGCAAGTAAAGTATGTGGGTGAACTTGGGGGTGGGTACGGTGAGACCAGGAGACAGGGGAAAGCCAACAAGTACAGAATGCAAATCGATACCCGCCATCGGCCGTCCTCCTGCGCTAAGGAAGAACGCCGTATGAACTTTCGAACGTTGCCAAATTTCCTCACAGAAAATGTTTAGTTGTGAGGAAAGTCATTAATATTTCTTCCTTGAAACTTCTAGACATTTTAGAGTCACGAGCGAAATTCTCTGGGAACTTAGGGAAATGATGTGCAGCAATTTGCTCGAAAATTCGTGATTTGGTTAAGGAAATTTGGCAACCTCGAAAGGCTCATAAGGCGTTTTCTCTTAACAAAGCAGCGTTCCCGTTCACCCCCGGAACGAGATGAGTGTGCCGTGATCGTGACTAGATCGGTGAACCTTTATCCCATTATGACTTGAACTACATTTCGCAATTAGGAACAACTATGTCTGGCTCATTTTAGAAACAACGTAACTGTAATGAGTTTTCCTATGCAGATAAATGCTTTTAAAAATGAGCCAGAAATTGTAGTTCCTAAGTGCAAAATGAAGTCCATTTTGCAGGGTAATATTCCGGAGAAGATGCGCAAAACGGAAAGAAAACTGCAAAGACGATGTTAGTTAACCACCAGGCGTTTGTGATTAGGTTTTAAATTTCTCAAAATCGATACTGCAACAATTGAATTTTCTAGAGTTATACTGAGAGTTCAGACTTAAGGAATCCATTTCCGATTGACTCATGTGTATAAGCTTCCTTAGTGACACAAACGGGGAAAATGTAACATTTTCACCGTGGAGAATTTGCATGCTAATTTTGGTTTGCTTCATCTGAGCACTCAGAGAGCTGATTTCACAGTATTTCATTATTTTTTGTTCTAACACGGAAAAAAGTATTATAAATAGATTTAAAAATTAGAAAAAGTACCGCCTAGTGACGTCATGTAGCGCCGTTTCCAATTTATACACATTTATTTTAGCAGATTAGATCGTTCCGTCATATCTCCTCCGATAATTGTTCAATTTATGAAGAAATGGCATCCTTGTGATCAGCTCACACATTGGTTTTCACTTGGACGTACTTATGCTAAAAGGAACTGTGTGGAAGTGGAAAGATGGGGTGTGCTCGTGCAAGCTTCTTAAGAAACAATGTAAAAGTGGGTATAGTTCCTTTTGAGGAAATGGAAAAGCGCGATTTGACATTTAATCAAAAGGAACTGAGCGCTAACTATTGAGCCGTGGACACGTGACAAAAGGGTTGTGGACAGGGCTCATGAGTAAAAGCGCCCCGAAGACGCGCCACGAGCTCGTAGAGCCCGGTCGTCACCGCTGACGTCACTGGCGCTTTAAAATCCCCATTCATTCTTATGGCCCTCAACTAAAGAGCACACCCCATCTTTCCACTTGCATACAGTTGCATTTAGCACGAATACTTCCACTGAAACACGAAATTCATCAAATTTCAGACACCTACAAATTCGCCATTGCAAAGATTATAAACTGGAATGTACCGGGGAATTAGGGGTATGCCAGACAACACGATCAAAGCCGACGCAATAAAGCAACAATCCAGCGATCCATCTTCCCAGATTCAACCATCCATCAATTGTGAGTGTGCAGGCATCAATGCGACCCCGCATTCGTCTGAACGGAAACACCGACCTCAATTAATTTGCTATTCATATCCAACTACTAACTGAGACCGGCCCGATGTGGTGAGGTCATACCCGGGAATCGCTACCCAATTTGCGCTCGATTCCTTCACTTAAACACTGCGTAGGGGCCTACCCCGCGTGCCTATGTTTCGAATGATGCCGGCAGCTACGCCAACTCACAAAAACTCTGAAAATGATGGGACTGCATGAACTGTGAAGGGGTCATCTTAAAATGAACACTGAAAAAAAAAAAAATTCGGTCGTATGTGCCAAAGTTCGGTGTTCCATATCAATGGCGTGGCGTGCTTTGCGATATATCGATTGACCTGTTATTTAAATCTATGGAAAAGAATCGATTAACAGGGTGTTCGCATGCAGCGAACACCTTAGTAATCGATTCTTTACCACGGATTCGAATGGGGAAATATCGATAATCGATCATTCTTGCCACGCCACTGTTCCGTATCATCCCGACTAATTCGGTCCGTCAAACTGAACTTCCGGATCGTCAAACCAAACTTTCGGTTCGTGTAACCGAACTTGTGTGGTGAAGTGAACTGACGAACTAAGTTTGGTCATATATGCCGAACATACGGTCACGCGGAGTGAAAAATCAGTTTGACGAACCGAATACTTGGGATAATACGGAACAGCGAACGTTCGGTTCACATGACCGATTTTTTTTTTTTCAGTGTGTAATGAAACAAGGATCTCGGCCGTGACCAGTTTAATATAATCTTTTGTTCTCGTGCTTTTTCACAGGAGAACTGACTGCGAATGTCTTCGAAATTTTTCCTCGACTTTTTCCTCATCATTGAGAATGGAGCGCAACGTTCTCATGACAAAATAACATATCTTACTGCCAAGATTGCAAAATCTACCTCCTTAATTCATTTTTTCACTCTAAGTTGACGACGCAAACTCTTTCCAAAATTTTGCTGATAATTGTCAGTAATTTGTGACTAAATTTGTGAAGTTTTCAATTAAAAATGCCCAGGACCGGATTAAGGAAGTGGCCACATGGGCCGTGGCCCATGGCGGCAAATTTTGCAACTTTTTTGAATGTAGGTATATAGAAAAAATCGGATTCAGAAAAAAGAATCATCAATGAGAAAAGGGGACAAAATTTCTCTTTCCTGAGAGTACAGTAATTTCTAATTTTGTCGTTTTTCGGGGATACAAGAGACATTATCTTTAATTAGTCGAGTTAAGAGAGGAACTAAACACGCAATTTGGCCTGGAGCTTAGTGCAGAGAGGAATGATGACGAGGACTTGATATGAAAAGGACAAGCCCTCGGCGCGGCGCGGCGGTCGGCATGTAACGCACGACATTAGCGCCTACAAGACTGCATGAATACTTCACCCATTGCGCCAAACACCGTGCGGTCAGGAGCGGTGGGCGCGAAACGCATAGCGCCTACAAGACTGCAGGAATACTTCACGCATTGCGCTTAACACAGTGCGATCAGCGCGGCGCAGCGGCGGAAGTTAAAATTATTATACCACATTCATGTTCGTTCTTTCATAATTTTTTGGTTCATTTCTTATAAATGGAGAAGCAAAGTTCCGTGGTATTTTGCTAATAGTGTTGACAGGGCTTCCGCAAAAAATGTATTCAACACGAGTAGTGTTCACGCGTGTTTCAAACGCGTGTTGTCACATTCACTCGATAGTTTTTATTGATGTTTTAAAACGA
Source organism: Bemisia tabaci (assembly GCF_001854935.1). Classification (NCBI taxonomy): domain Eukaryota; kingdom Metazoa; phylum Arthropoda; class Insecta; order Hemiptera; family Aleyrodidae; genus Bemisia; species Bemisia tabaci. The sequence goes on from NW_017547090.1 coordinate 57,034, forward strand.
ATGAGAAGGGGGCGGCAAAATGTAGGCGGCCTATGGGCGGCAAGTATAGGTAAATACGGCCCTGAAAATGCCTGGTAGTCGCCGAATAAAAATACAAATTGCAACTACGTCATCTCGTTATTCAACTTCAATTTTGTGCTAGACGCGTTTTGAGGCTGTAGAATAACATTGAAGTTATTGAGGTACAGTTGATTTTTTTAATTTTTAAACATTTTCTTTTGAATCTGACCTCAATGTTTGTTAGTCTCGGTTTCACAGTTTCTACGTTATCTCGTCTTAGGAACGACTAGTTGCTCCATGCAGCGGAAGTTTTTTATTTAAACGTTCAGTCTTTCGCAAAATTTAATCAGAAATGCAATTATGCCTCCCTTAATTGGTGCATTAATTATGCATTAATTCCCTTAATATTAACTCCCAAATTTGAAAAATGGCTTAAAATTGAGGCAATATTGTCTGGAATGGCGCGCAACTCGTGTGGAACTTCACCTGTGTTCCATCGAGCTCTTCGTGGAGGGTTTGAGCTGATTACATTGACAGTGTTGATATGACTTTAGGCTAAAAATTGCCGCCTTGAAAGGAAGCCGCTGCAGAGTGGTAACGCTAATATGTACTTAGCCTTATCGCTGTCATTGAGAGTTCAATTGAACAGTAGCCGCCTCCTTTGTAGGCGGTGGGATACCGCATTTATTACGACTTTAATTAATTTTAAGAGCTTTTTGAAACTTGGGAGCAAAATAAAAATTATAATAAAAAAAGAAAAAAAAGAAGAAAAAGGCACCACAAAATGCGACGCAAGTTAAGGCTAAATTAATGATCTCCGCTGCACGCAGCAACTCCATGATCTAAAAATTTTAAGACACATTATTTGGATTGAATTATGTAATCAGGAAATACAATTCATGGCTCATACATAAAAGCGCTTGTCTGCATAGGGAAACGAATGACACATACGTTGTCTCTAAAGTGAGCCAGAAATTGTAGTTAATTGCAAAATTGAGTTCATCTGGTTGACGTACAAAAATAGAGGATCGGTAGAGGCCACCAGACATTGTGCCAATTTAAGAAATATGACACTCGTTCTCTCAGCAAATTTTTCTTGTATAGAACACGATTTGTGCAACAAAAATTATTGAAAAGTAACGCTAAGCCAAAATATCGACGTTTCCCGGTGCATGAATTCAAACTTCCCTCTTCTTGAAAATAGAAAAATTATTGTCTCCTTGCGTTAAATCACACACATTACGTAACCGTTACGTTACATTACGCTACGTTATGTTTCGTTAATTAGGGCAACCCCAATCTCGGCGATTTCGCACCATGTCAGATCGTTGATGAAGCCTTTTTACATAGTTAAAATCTCAAATAGGTTTTCCATATAAGTGCATAGTTTGAATTGTATTGGAAACTTCAAACCATCGTATAATTCGTACCCGGGTTTGATTGAATATTTTTGTGAGTTAAAAATATTCAATCAAACGTGATGAAATAATTGTAAAACACTTCTCTGTGGGCAACAGGGCCGAATTAAGGGGGTGGCCACATGGGCCGCGGCCCATGGCGGCAAATTTTGCAATCTTTTGGAGTGTAGGTATCAAAAAGAGAGAGAGAAAAATCGGATTCAGAAAATAAATTACAAACGAGAAAAGGCGACAAAATCTCTCATTTCCTGAGAGTAAAAGTATAGTAATTTCTAATTTTGTCGTTTTTCGGTGTTACAAGAGACAACACCTTTAATTAGTAGAGTTAAGAGAGAAACCAAACACGCAATTTGACCTGGAACGGAGCGGCGCGGCGGCGCGGCGGTCGGCATGAAACGCATAGCGCCTACAAGACTGTATGAATACTTCTCGCATTGCGTCAAACACACTGCGGTCAACAGCAGTCGGCTTGAAACGCACAGCGCCTACAAGACTGCGTGAATACTTCACGCATTGCGCCAACACAGTGCGGTCGGCGCGGCGGTGGAAGTTAACATTTTTAACCACATTAATGTTTGTTCTTTCATAATTTTTTCGTTCGTTTTTTATACATGGAAGGCCTTGTCCAAACAGGGATAGGTTTACGAAACTGAACTTTTATTAGTGTTGACAGGACTTACACAAAATAATGTGCCCAACACGAGCAAACGCGTCTCATACACCTTAACTTCTGTCCTCTGTCCTCTGTCTCATACACCTCTGTCCAGGACTTTAGGACTTTCAGTAATTTCAGGAATCAGCCCACCGTCATTCCGCCGTTGAAGTTAAAGTGCAGAGAAATCCTGGAGCTTTAAAATGTAGTTATTCGTCCCATCGTACGGAAAACTGCCCTTGTAAAACTGGGATCCGACGTACAATCCAACGTCGATCTCGCGAATCGTCCGTTCACGGTCTCGCCACTCGCCCCCTACCCTTCGAAACCATCCCCCTCCCGCTACAAACACCCCCCCCCCCCCCCC
>NW_017547090.1:64390-158262 GCF_001854935.1 Bemisia tabaci
CTCTGCTCCTATTTTATTTCTGTATACAGGAGAACGAATCAACATGATTCCTTGAAGTTTTCTCAGAATTTGCCTCGGACGGAGAAAAAAAAATCATTGAAGTTTTTAAGAACTGACGTTGAGTAGTTCTCTATTTCAAAAATAAAGTATGATAAAAAGTCCGCAACGTCGCAATCCGAGATGCATGGTTTGGGAGTTTCATCACTGGAATGGAACTTTCCAGCATGGAACTATGATCCCGTTTCTAGGATGTGCCTGCCACTCACACTCATTTTCTCCCAATTCAATTAATATTTGTTGACTCAACGTACCCAACCTCAATTTTTCACAGGCATGTACACCGAAGCCCGTGCCTCTTCCGTGCGCGATCAACTGAAAACGGAGTTTTACGGTGTCTCCGTATCGAGTGTTAACATCTTGTATTCGTTCGCTCGTTGAAGAGTTTACTAAAGACTTTAAAAAGGAACGTGTAAATGTAAAAATTACTACTCTACATTCGTATTCATGCACACTGTGGATTTTGGACTTAAAACGCGAGTGAATCTGCAACTTTATCGGGAAGTTTTATTTCGCCTTATTCCAACGTAAATCGCGCCAATTTTACCATGGATCAATGAGGAACGAGATATTGTTCATCACAACATTTTTTGATATTAGCTGATATCTCCACTGCACGTTTGAAACTGCTGTCGTAGAAGGCATCGGTAAGTTAAACCCCTAAAAATCAGTATCATATTGGTAGGGCACACTGGGAAAAAAAATCGGCTACAGTGCGACTGAACTTTGGTTCAAATTGAACATCAAGGTTTTTCGGTTCAACTGACCGAAATTGTAGGTCATAGGAACCAAATTTTAGACAGGTCTCCGTGACCAAAAAATTCGGTTTCTATTTGAATCGAAAAACTTTTGTATTCAATTGATGATGTTATACGCTCAAATTTCCGTCAATTTCCGATCAAGATGATGACTAAAATGGCGGTCAAATTTGATTGTAGACGGTGTGCACCAGTCACCATTTGATCGGAAATTGATGTATACTTGAGCGTGCACGTATCCAGGCCCAGGGCCGGATTTACCTACTTGCCGCCCATAGGCCGCCTGTATTTTACCGCTCCCTTCTCATTCGCTTTGAAACATTAATACAAACCATCAAGTTTACTCACCATCGCGTTTCCTCGTGTTGGGCACATTTTTTGTGAAAACCGTGTCAACACGAGCAAAATTTCACGGAACTTTGCGCGTAAGTTAATTTCCATAAACCTATTTCTGTGTGGACAAGGCCTTTCATTTATAAGAGTTGAGCGAAAAAATTATGAAAGAATAAATATGAATGTGGTTTAATAATTTTAACTTCCGCCGCCGCGCCTAACCGCACTGTGTTTGGCACAATGCGTGAAGTATTCCTACAGTTTTTTAGGCGCTATGCTTTTCACGCCGCGCCGACCGCTAACCTCTCTGTGTTTGACGCAATGCGTGAAGTATTCGTGGAGTCTCGTAGGCGCTAATATGTGTTTCATGCTGACCGGCGCGCCGAGGACTTCTCCTTTTCATCTCAAGTCCGAGTCACCATTGCTCTCTGTGCCGCGCCACTCCAGGCCAACTTACGTGTTCGGTTTCTCTCTTAACTTGAGTAATGAAAGGTGCTGTCTCTTGTATCACCGGAAGACGAAAAAATTAAAATGATTATACTTTAACTCTCAGGAAATGAGAGATTTTGTCGCCTTTTCTCGTTTGCAATATTTTTTCTGAATCAGTTTTAAAAAAAAAAAAAAAAAAAAAACTGATTCAGAAAAAATATTGCAAACGAGAAAAGGCGACAAAATCTCTCATTTCCTGAGAGTTAAAGTATAATCATTTTAATTTTTTCGTCTTCCGGTGATACAAGAGACAGCACCTTTCATTACTCAAGTTAAGAGAGAAACCGAACACGTAAGTTGGCCTGGAGTGGCGCGGCACAGAGAGCAATGGTGACTCGGACTTGAGATGAAAAGGAGAAGTCCTCGGCGCGCCGGTCAGCATGAAACACATATTAGCGCCTACGAGACTCCACGAATACTTCACGCATTGCGTCAAACACAGAGAGGTTAGCGGTCGGCGCGGCGTGAAAAGCATAGCGCCTAAAAAACTGTAGGAATACTTCACGCATTGTGCCAAACACAGTGCGGTTAGGCGCGGCGGCGGAAGTTAAAATTATTAAACCACATTCATATTTATTCTTTCATAATTTTTTCGCTCAACTCTTATAAATGAAAGGCCTTGTCCACACAGAAATAGGTTTATGGAAATTAACTTACGCGCAAAGTTCCGTGAAATTTTGCTCGTGTTGACACGGTTTTCACAAAAAATGTGCCCAACACGAGGAAACGCGATGGTGAGTAAACTTGATGGTTTGTATTAATGTTTCAAAGCGAATGAGAAGGGAGCGGTAAAATACAGGCGGCCTATGGGCGGCAAGTAGGTAAATCCGGCCCTGGGCCTGGATACGTGCACGCTCAAGTATACATCAATTTCCGATCAAATGGTGACTGGTGCACACCGTCTACAATCAAATTTGACCGCCATTTTAGTCATCATCTTGATCGGAAATTGACGGAAATTTGAGCGTATAACATCATCAATTGAATACAAAAGTTTTTCGATTCAAATAGAAACCGAATTTTTTGGTCACGGAGACCTGTCTAAAATTTGGTTCCTATGACCTACAATTTCGGTCAGTTGAACCGAAAAACCTTGATGTTCAATTTGAACCAAAGTTCAGTCGCACTGTAGCCGATTTTTTTTCCCAGTGTGCCCTACCAATATGATACTGATTTTTAGGGGTTTAACTTACCGATGCCTTCTACGACAGCAGTTTCAAACGTGCAGTGGAGATATCAGCTAATATCAAAAAATGTTGTGATGAACAATATCTCGTTCCTCATTGATCCATGGTAAAATTGGCGCGATTTACGTTGGAATAAGGCGAAATAAAACTTCCCGATAAAGTTGCAGATTCACTCGCGTTTTAAGTCCAAAATCCACAGTGTGCATGAATACGAATGTAGAGTAGTAATTTTTACATTTACACGTTCCTTTTTAAAGTCTTTAGTAAACTCTTCAACGAGCGAACGAATACAAGATGTTAACACTCGATACGGAGACACCGTAAAACTCCGTTTTCAGTTGATCGCGCACGGAAGAGGCACGGCCTAGGGTGTACATGCCTGTGAAAAATTGAGGTTGGGTACGTTGAGTCAACAAATATTAATTGAATTGGGAGAAAATGAGTGTGAGCGGCAGGCACGTTCTAGAAACGGGATCATAGTTTCATTCTGGAAAGTTCCATTCCAATGGAGAAACTCCCAAACCATGCATCTCGGATTGCGACGTTGCGGACTTTTTATCATACTTTATTTTTTAAATGCACTGGGAAAAAAAAACATTGGACCTAGAGTCCAGACTCTTGAAAACATTGACAAGAAAACGGGACTCTTGATTCAATCAGATTTAAGCTTAAATCAAAAGGAAATCCGCTCAATTTAAGAGGCTTGGTTCTTGATTTAAGCTTAAATCCGATTGAATCAAGAGTATTTTTTCTTGTCGGTGTTTTTAAGAGTCTGGACTCTAGATCCAATGTGTTTTTTTTCCAGTGTAGAGAACTGCTCAACGTCAATTTTTAAAAACTCCAATGATTTTTTTTCTCCGTCCGAGGCAAATTCTGAGAAAACTTCAAGGAATCATGTTGATTCGTTCTCCTGTATACAGAAATAAAATAGGAGCAGAGATTTTTGAACATCGCAAATGAGATACGTGGTTTAGAAATTCCACCGTCGAGTTCAACTCTATCAATTGCTTGGAATCTAGACAGGAAACTTGAAAATGTGTGAGAGGGGGTGGGGGGCGTCCTTTTCCCGCACAAATTGATACGAAGAGGAAGAGTCGATTTCTGACTTTCGTACAAAAAAATTTCCTAACAAAGTTTATTTTTGGAACAAAATTTTGTCCTTAAAGAATGCAGCACTAATATCCAGCCCACCGTCTGAGGCTGGTTCGATTTTTGCGACCTAAAAATGGACGTATTTCTGCCGAACAGAACTATGTGCATTAAGACATAAGCCCTGATACCCATAAGAACATGTGCATAAGAGGGCTCACGTCGTAATGCACATAGTTCCGTTGGATAGAAATACATCCAAATGTGCCATCTCGCATCCTTGCTAAAACCGAATGGTAAAACGTCAAAACGATATGCTAAAGTTCATTTCTCCTTCCGAACTAAAATCAGGAGGATCGGTTTATCAACCAATCTATGTCGGTCTTTTGTGTTACTGTGGTTGTAGCACTGGTAGAGGGCACTGGCTCTATGTTCAGGAGGTCCCAGGTTCAACTCGCAGCTGGGTGACCCGAGTTGGGTGACCTCAAACATCGGGTGTTCGAGGCTGGTTGTCAAGTTGAGACCAAGGAGTGCAAGGGGCCCTAACACTTCAATAAGTGGACTGCATTTTGCAATTTGAAACTATAAATTCTGGCTCATCTGAAAAAACACTCATGTGCATAGGGAAACTAATGGCACATACGTTATTTTTAGGCCGGGCCGGAATTTATAGTTCCAAATTGCAAGTTAATTAGATGTGTCGCGCGGATTGTCACTTAGTTGGGTCAGTGAAGCTGGAGTGCCTTCAAATTGTTGCATATGCAACACGGGCATCCTTCGAGTTCGAATAGTTGCATCAAGGCGTTGTCATAGGCAGTGTTCCTGTCTGCCGACTTAAATATACTGCTGAATGCGCTTGTCATTCGCTTTCGGACCTTAGGCGGTATAGTTTTTGTGTTTTATAACATAGTTCTTCATAATTCGTGACCATCTACCGGGAGAGAGACCTTAAAGTTCACGAAGGCAAAATTTTAAGTAGACCTATTTGTGTCGAGTTGGGTCGAGAAGGCAAATTTTCAGATTTCTACGGGCTGCTCCTCTCAATGTCCTCGATAATAAGTTGCGAGCAGTTCAACGCATATTTGTGGTAAAAAGGGTGTGAAGTCCCATTTTTCTGCCCAAAATATGACAAATTAGAATTCTGATCAGGGTTATGACGAAACTACTTTTTTGGAATTTCATTGGACTGTACTAACTCCGGTTTGGTTTGTCATTTTCTTATATTTTTTGACCCTAAATGTACGTGAATAACTCATTTATGCTCTGATATCCGTACCTCAATTTTGACTTTTTGTAGATTAGGGTTCTTTTATCCGTGGCCGGTCACATTTACGGAAATAAATAAGCATAGTAGGAGAAAAATTGATGATTCACTTTTTGGGGCAATATTAACTTCAGTCTCCCGTCTTCCCACGGAAGGATCTTAATCGCAGAATCGGTATTTTTTTCACACCAGAATCGCGGAATTTTTCAAAACCTCTCTTGAGACGGTTGGTGGGTTTTCCTCTACAAAAATGAAATATATATAAAAAAAAATTGACGTCTAAAGGACTCTTTTTAAAGGGGTTCTCAGTCTGACAAGGAAAATATTAACCAGATTCACTCCTCAATTTTTAACAGTGTCGGAACTGTTGGCTAGTTTTCCTTTTTAAAAAAGTGTCGGACGTCTGACCGACTCACTTATTCCTGGAGCTCTCGGTGTGATAAGAAAAGGGCACTATCAATCAGTAAATCTCGTCTCCGGATGGAAGGACCTCCACCCCAAAACCGGTCACCGGTCTCCTACCAATAGGAACGCTCCGTTTACCCTAGGTCTTCTTTGCACATCGCTTCGTCTATCTATTTCACTTATCAGCCCGCCGTTGGGACGGTTGTTTAGTTTTCCTTTTGCAAAATGGTCTGAAGTCTGACCGACTCCCTTTTTCCTGGAGTTCTCGTCGTGAAAATATCAACCAGAGGCCTCCTTATTCTGATAGAGGGACCTCTACCCCAAAAACCGATCACCGGCCTCCTACCAATAGGATCGCTCCATTTTCTCTACGCCTTTGTCCATCGCTTCGTCTATCTATTTCAATAATAAGCCCCATGTTGGGACAGTTGGTTAGTTTTCCTTTTAAAAATGGCTTGAAGTCTGACCGACTCACTTTTTCCTGGATCAACCAAAGACTTCCTCCTTCCGATGGAAGGACCTCTACCCCAAAACCGATCACCGGTCTCCTACCAATAGGATCGCTCCATTTTCTCTACGCAAAGGCGTAGACCCGAAGCGAATGTACGAATGTACGAATGGAATGCGAATGGACGAAGCGATGGATAAAGATCCATCGCTTCGTCCATCTATTTCAATAATAAGCCCGATGTTGGGACGGTTGGTTGGTTTTTCTTTTAAAAATGGCCTGACGTCTTACCGACTCACTTTTTCCTGAAGCTCTCAGTGATTTCCTTCTTCCGATAGAGGGTCGGCCACCCCAAAACCGGTCTCTTCCTCACCAATCACCAGTCACTAGTCACCAGAATCGCGGCACTTATCAACACCTGTTGAACACAACACTCGCGTTACCAATCGCACAAAATCGCACCGGAGATTCCGGCGTCTCCGCGCGCGTTTCCACCGGTTCGCGACGATACCGGGCGACGAAACCGCAAGCCGAACTGGTAAACGGAACTGGACGGAGGAGCGAGCGGCGCCCGTTCGGGCGGATCGGAGCGAGGCGCGGACAACAATGCGAGACAAATCGGGCGAAGATAAGGTAAACTGCGAGCGATAAGCGTGGCGGAGCAGAACGCGGAACACCGGGCGGGATGCCACTCCCGCGCTCGCGAGCAACGTGCCGCGGATACATCGGGAGATCGCGCCGCGGCACCCGCTCCCGGGACGGGACCCACCGGGAGCGCCGCCCGAGGTTCCCGCCCGAGCTCGCAGATGGCGCCAGCGTCCCCGCTAACGCCGCCAAATGCCAAGTGCAAGGTCTCGGCCGACCGCGAATTTCCCCGTTTGCCGATTCCGATTCGCGGGCGAGGATCCAGCTCGAAATGGAGATGTTGCATTGTTGCATGTGTGAGGGATTTGCGATTTGACTATTGACTATAATGTAAAAGTTCGCGAGAAACACGATGGTGCCACTGGTTTTCTCTGAAATAAACTCCCAAGCTCAAAAAAAAGTTCTCAAGTTGAGGCCAAAATGGAGGGGATATCCCACCCTACCCTGAGAGTCCACCTCTACATCAAAACAAACTCTCCATGCAAAGATAGGGAGCAAATGCATTGGCAGGGTTGCCACTTTATTTGGAGACTCTAAAACTGAAAACACGGTATCACTGTAATGTATTTGCTCCCTATCTTCGCGTGGAGAGTTTGTCTTGATGTATAGAGGTGGACTCTCAGGGTAGGGTGGGATATCCCCTCCATTTTGGCCTCACTTTGAGAGCTTTTTTTGAGCTTGGGAGATGATTTCAGAGAAAACCAGTGGCACCATCGGGTTTCTCGCGAACTTTTACATATAAATCAACGGTCAAATCGCAAATTCCTCACACATGCAACATCTCCATTTCCCCGTTTGCCGATTTTGATTCGCGGGCGAGGATCCAGCTCGAAATTGCCGGCTCCGGGGTCTGTTCTGCCGTTCTAAAGAAGAGCGCCGAAAGAGCCTTCAGACGTTGTCATATTTCCTTCGAGAATACTGAGAATATTGTGAAAATTTTTCCTCAAATTTTTCAGGCAATTTTTTTCACGATTTAATCTAAAATATCTGAAAATTTCAAGGAAAAATACGAGGTATGATCCAATAGAAACCGAACTTTGGCCATTGTGGGCCAACGGATGATCGGATCGACGTTTTCTTGGGTTTATCTGATTGCTAATAAACTGACAAACGCGTTGGTTTTTACGGATTTCAATTATCTTAACTAGTTCGGATTTTACAGCCGTTTGATTCAGGTGTGTTCAAGTGCGTGTTGCGATTTTGAGAAATGCGTGAGATTTTGGAACAACGGTGTAACATTAAATTTTGTTCTAAGTTGGGTAAAACGTTTTCCGAAACTTTTGCACTGTTAACGAGAGTTTATGGCATTTGAGCGGTCCAGCAGCTGTAGGCAGATGAAAACGCGCATTTCTTTTTGCGCTTGGGTTAACAACTTGGGAATCCACTTTGCAGAAACTCTACACATGTTCAAATTTTGGGTTAATGCATAACTTTCCTCAAAAATACATGTTTTATGCGGGGAAATTTGGCAACTCTCGAATGTTCGTATAGCGTCTTTTCTTAGCACGGCAGTCGGCAGTGTTACAGGACAGGTGGATCCGAGAAGCAGGGGTAGAGGGCATACGCCCCCCCCCCGTTTGCCCGTAAAAAGGAGGAAGTAAACTCAAACAATAAGTATGCAGGGTTGCAGTTTTTCATGAAAAATAAAATCTTGAAATTTCGTGTGAAATATCACATGAAATTTCAGAAAAATATTGAAAGGTATTTTACGGAAATAAATGCAAACTCAAATGAAAAGCGACTGGTTTTTGCTATTTGTTGTTTTTTAGATAGTGTTGTATACTTAGCTCCTGAAAAAATATGTTCCATATTTTTCACAAATTCCTGAAATTTCGTGAAATATTTCAGAAATGTGCACCATTTGGCAACGCTGCAATGGTGCTACACGACTCATCCGAAATTCGAGGATTTAATAGTAAAAATGATTTTAAATGCAAGGTAGAGAATCCTTGAAAGCTAACAACTGCAACTATACGGTGCGCTGAAGAAAGTCAGAACGCCTGCAATTTTTTGGTTATGCAACGCGGACATCCCGAGAACACGAATAGTTGCATCCAGACCTGACCATTGAAAAAGCCGATGCGGGAGCGAACGCCTTCAATTTCTCCGATTTGGATAGGAAAATGTGGCATTCGTTGCATTCATAATTCGTTGTTGCACGAAGTTAGGGCGCTTTGAGTAATTGATCGAATTATAAAAAATAAGAAATTAGTAACTAAACTTGGATTCTCTTTGTTAAACATGGTCCGAGTCTGACTAAAGATCTTCAAAGCAGTTTAGACTGTGGATAGTGCAATTTCTTTCAAATATATAGAACATCCGAATGAAAAACTACTTGGCAACAAAAATGCATGTAATGAGTTTGCATGGATCTCGTGGGAATTTATAAGCTTGAAAGGCTAGCTTTGAAAGCTTCAGATCTGCTTTTCATGATAAGTATATAAGCAATAAGTTTTCATAAATCTTGTTTGAAATTTAAAACTTGGAAAAGTTCGAGAGCTTCAAATTTACTTTTCATGATTATTGTGAGGGGCCGTTTGTACAATACATGACGCTAAATTTGGAATTTATCGACTCACTTGTAAAGAAAGAAAAAGAAGAAGAAGAAGAAGATTAAAAAGAGAGGAAGAGGAAGAAGGAGAAGAAGAAGAAGACGGATGAAAAAATAGGGGAAAAAGGAAATAAAGAGATTGAAGAGTATAGTAGTAATAGTAGTAGTGGAATAAGTTTATTTTAACGTTGCAATTCAAATCGAACTTTCAAAGTTGAAGCAACTTAGCACAATAAACATCGCAGAACCGCGCCACTTTCGATAAAGAAGTATTGAAAAGGGCGGGAGCAAAAAACCGCAACAAGACTCGGTCGAGCAACTATCGAGACGAATCGACTAATCGAGATTGAAGAGGAAGAACATGAAGAAAAATGAGAGAAAAATGAGGAAAAAGAGAGCAGAAATGAGATTGAAGAAGATAAGCAATAGTAGTATATATTTATTTTATAGAGGTACCTTAGCAACTTTAAGTCTCTGCAATTTACTAAGAGGAAGAAGAAAAGAGAAACGAGTGAGAAGTAGAAAAGTGGCATCATCTTGAAATGGCATGCTCACTTGAAAGTCGAAACACTCAAAAATACCTTTCTATGCCAAACCGGAAGCGGTTCCGTTAACGTCATGTAAGTTTTCCTTCAATTAATAGAATAGGCAACAAAAACTCCCACGTGGTCGAAGAGTGGTATCATCCCCTACAGGGCCGGATTTACCTACTTGCTGCCCATGGGCCGCCTGTATTTTTCTGTCCCCTTCTTATTTGTTTTGAAACATCAATAGATCGTATTCGACAGTAGTTTGATGTATCGTTTGGTTCAAAGCAACAGAACATAACCTCAAACAAAAATTTTAGGATTTAATTTAGAAAAGCTGAAAATGAGAAAATTCCTGACATTTCCACTTTTCATTGCCATTTGGTACTCGAGGGAATAAAAATTCGATCACATAAGACCCGTTACCTCAGATTTCTAAATTGACTTCTGAGGCCGTGGTTACATATTGAACCAATCGATATCATTATAATCTCACCTGTATGATCTGTCGAATACGATCTATAAAAACCATCACCGGTGCCGGTGAGGGAGGGGTGTATGAGACGTGCTTACTCGTGTTGGGCACATTTTTGTGAAAGCCCTGTCAACACTAACAAAAGTTCAGTTCCGTAAACCCACCCCTGTTTGGACAAGTCCTTCAATGTATAAAAAAACGAACGAAAAAATTATGAAAGAACAAACATAAATGTGGTTAAAAATGTTAACTTCCACCGCCGCGCCGACCGCACTGTGTTGGCGCAATGCTTGAAGTATTCATGCAGTCTTGAAGGCGCTATGCGTTTCATGCCGACCGCAGCACCGTTCCGTTCCAGGTCAAATCACGTGTTTGGTTTCTCTCTTAACTCGACAAATTGGATTATATTTGGCAATAAGGAACCAATAAGTCTGGCTCTTTCATAAAAGCACGTTTTTGTATGGGGAAACCAATGGCATATGTGTTGTTTCTAAAATGAGTCGGAAATAGTGGTTCCTTATTGCAAAATGTAATCCAATGAAAGGTGTTGTCTCTCGTATCACCGAAAGACGACAAAATTAGAAATTACTATACTTTTACTTCAGGAAATTAGAGATTTTGTCGCCTTTTCTCGTATGTTATTTATTTTCTGAATCCGATTTTTTCTCTCTTTTTGATACCCACATTCAAAGAGATTGCAAAATTTGCCGCCCCGTACATTTTGCCGCCATGGGCCGCAGCTCATGTGGCCACTTCCTTAATCCAACCCTGATCCCCTATATGTATAATGGCCTCTTGAATTAAGTGCGAGCCTGCGGGAAGACGTATCAATGGCGTCATCGCTATACCTCGACTATGGTTGATTTAATTACGAAAACGCTAAAAAAATTTGGGACTTATGAGAGCTAAACAAATGACGGAATGCAGAATCATCAGAAATTCCTTGACGTATTTTTTCCTTTAGATTATTGAAACTTTCTCTCTCTCCCTCTCTCCCTCTTTTATTTGCATTTTACATCGAAAAGGTGAGCACAAATTCTCATATTTTTTTCCTGTGAATGCCCATTTCCAGGGTTTAAAATATTTTATTTTACGGTTGAAAAATCATAAATGTCCATGTGTTTTATTGCGCCGCGCCAGAGCTTTTTTGGGAACTGAATTACATGCATTAAAAACATATTTTCCACCCACCAAAACTTTTTCGGCTGATTTATACAGTTTTTTCCGTCTGCTAGATTTCTTTTTTCAGAGTCGGGCATTTTTTAAAACAAGCATCATTAATCAATTGAAATGACTTGAATAAAGGTTAGTTATCCGTTTCAGATCACAGTCGTGCATAGCGCTGCACAGCACACAACTAATACATCAGCTGATTTATTGTGCCCCTTGAAAGTGCAACATAAAAATCCCCTTCAAATCACTGTGATGCAACATTGATCACTTTCCTGGTATGATAGTATACCGCACAGGATACCTTCACTCTCATTGCTTTGCCCAGAGCCCTGAGTAGAGAGAGCAGGGAAATTGCAGGGCCTCTAACAATAAGTCTCGCACGTCGTTAATATTTGTTGATATTTGATATAGATACGATTTATCACAAATATTTGTAGAAATAATATCTGACACCTCTGACAGATATTTGTACCGCACTGCGACGAACAGCAGGCCGAAGTCAGCAATACACGCTAGCTTGTTTGAAATTAACTACTTGTGGTAAAATGGGGGCACGTAACGAAAAAATTAAAAACCTATGGAAAAAACTAAAAAATTGCATAAAGGAATTGATCAATGTTAAGAAAAGACCTGACGACACTTGACGTGCTTATAACGACGGGCTCCTGCTGCATTGATTGGAGCAAGTAACTCTTTATTCCAAGGTCTTGAAGATGTTTAATTAAACGTTTTGGAACCATCCCCGTGACTGATATTATTATTATTTTACTTTTTTTTACCTTTTACCTTGATTAATTTTAAGTTTGACGGGAGGAAAGGAAAAATGTTGAAGTTGTAATATCTGAAAACTATCGATCACATTTGTAACAGGATGACAGACTAAATTCTTGCTCGAAATTCTCAGAGAATGTAACAACCTGTACGAGTACGATTGAGAGAAAATCGTATAGGTACATTTTTAAGGACACCAGTTACACTGTGCTGAGAAAAATTAATTTGAAGGCTTTTGTATTGCAAAGATCTGACGTCAAAAGTAAAAACGCCATACCTCCATTCAACATTACTCCAATTTTTTTTTCACATAAAAGTGCTATTTTATGAGAAAACTAACAAATATTTTATTATTATATTAACTAATATTAACTTCATTCAATTCCTAATATTAACTTCATTTTTTTCGAGTCGATCCAGACATACCACGCACGCAAGTCAAAATGAAAAAAGGAAGTACTGTGGCGATTGGATTTTTTTACGGTGGAGCAGTATGTTTCGGAAAGACATACGAAATTTGGAATGGAGTTACGGAATTTTTCCTGTGGACGGCAGAGGTGCTATGCTTTGCTCGTGTTTCTGAACTCGAGTCTCTGACACATCGCAATCATGCGGGGTGAAACTGCTGCTAATGGCCATCATTAGGCAACCTATTACGCTGCGTGGTTATGGATCACTTTGCCTGTCTATGTGCAAGTATACTGCAAGTGAAAGGATTAAAGATGGCATTCCCATATCCCATACTGTGACTAGCTTTATTCCAGGAAACACGCATTGGGCTTCCTTTTGGACTCCTTAGGTCTAGGATCTACGGATAAACCCATTTGTATATTCACGCAGTAAACCCACCCTGGTAAAAATTAGCGATAAGAGCTACGTTTCAAAATACCATAGGAATTCTCATAGCCGGCTAAAGAAGGCTACAGAAAATCATATAGCTGGCTGTAGAATGCGGAGAAAATCACACGGCCGGGCTATACGAAGCGATAAAAAATTATGCAGCCGGGCTTCCTATCGCCGGGCTTTACACTTTATCGCCTCATGGCTGTTGCTTTTTCGCCATCGATTATAAAAGGCTATAAAAAATTGTGTAGAAATTCGTGTGCTTTGGAAATCATTAAGTTTGATACGGAACCACCTTAATATTTACAAAACACACATTATATTTTCCTTTAATACATATTTTTTTTCATCAATTAAAACGAGAATAATCCATACAGGATGTGCAAACATTTCAAAATCATGAGTTGAATAACGCTGACTCCGCCAGATTAAATATTAGAGCCTAACACAAAGCGGAGCGGCGACACACTGGCGCCTACAAACCTGACAGGGATACTTCACGCATTGCGCAACGCGTGAAGTATCCCTGTTAGGTTTGTAGGCGCCAATGCGTGTTTCGTGCTGGCTGCCCGCATGCCACAGCGCTTGAAGCAACTATTTCACACCAGAGGTATTGCACAGTATCATACGAAACTGAAGGCGCTCTAATATATTAGTAATTGCAGGCATCCATCAAAAGTACGGAGCTTTCCTCGCAAAATAAATCAAGATACTACGGCCCAAAAAGATGAGGGCAGTATTCCAAAAACTCACTAAGTCCTAGCATCCGTAATTAGTAACGTTTAGCAAACACTTTATCGCCTGGCTGTTGCTTAATCGCCATCGGCTATAAAAGGCTATGAGAAATTGTGTAGCCGGCTATAGAAGCTATTGGAAATCTTACAGCCGGCTGTAGGTCTATGGTATTTTGGAACACAGATTCTACTGCCAATTATACAACCAGGGCAGTTATTTTTGTGTAGTTCAATTTCGAACGTCGCTATGAAATGGGATCATTTTTTTAAGTATAGCACATGTCTACTCCGAACAAAAATTGCTTAGATTTTATATAACAAATCCTTATTATTGTTATTTACACAAAAGAAAAAAATGAAATAAAAGGAATACATCGACGATTAAAGTGCGAAACCTAGTATCTCCGTTTGTGTTGTCGCAGACTTGTTGTCCTACTTTATTCTTCTCTTTGGAAAACACTCAACGTACACTTTTTTGATGTTCCTGCTCTGTTAAAAGATGCTGTAAAGATGGTTGGTTTTTTCTTAGACAAAATGACATTTTAGCGAACATTTTGAAACTCCGCAATGAAGATGCGTGGTTTCGTACTTTGAACATCGATATAGCCCTTATCTACACTCTCTACATTATTTTTATTTTATGCAGGAGTAAAATTGAGCATTATTCTCCCAAAACACTCCATTGTTAGCCGTTGTACCGGCTGTTTTTATAGGTATTTCAAGTTTTTTGGCATTAAAATGGGCGCATTTTTCTTTTTATGCAAGAAAGACACTCATGTATGCATGGTAAATTATCCTAATTCAATGAAATTGGAAATAAAATAATGATCTCTGTACATTCGTGCAGTGATTTATTATACCAAATGTAACCCCCCCCCCCCCCCCCCCCGCCGGAGAAAATGGTGGAAGAAGGATGGAACGGATGTAAGGAAGAGAGGAGAAGGAAAGAGCGTAGGAAAGGAGGAGAGGAGAAGGAAGGACGCTCAGATTAAGTAATTATTTACGACGAAATTGCATTTTTGCAATAAGTATATATTCAAACTGCATATTATTAGATTTAAAATGTCGAAAATTTTCCGCGGGGAGCCCCCCATGGCCCCTGGCACCCGTCCTGCTCGAATTGTCTGGAAAATTTTGTAAATTTACAAGGAAAATCTTGTTTATTTATCGGGAAAATCTTTCACTCAAATCTTGAAAGATATCCTGGCATTTAATTTCAAATTTCCCTCGTGAATCTGTTGACATCGATGATGACCAGTGCGGCGGTATGTTGTACGGTGCAAAGTCGGCAGGTACTTGCATTTTGCTCGCTTGCAGTTTACCGCGAACCGGAAGCGAACAAGGCAAGGCAAGTCATTGTTTATATCCAACATTACGTCATACAAAGACTGTGTCGTTGCCCGCCTGCATTGTTGCTGGCCGTCCAACAGACTTTTCACTCAAATTACGTCACGACTTATTATCAACGCATTTACTTGCGCTTATGCAGTTTTGAATCAGCCTTTCTGGCGAATTTGATTTGTCGCCTGGAAATTGTCGAATTGTCAAGTCAAATGGCGATAATTTGCCACAGTATTCGGTTAGTGTTTTTAGATTAGTTCTACTTATTCGTTTTCAATGAGCAAATTCCTCCGTTAGTGGCGTCCTTATCACACTTCAATTTGAAAATGGTTCACGGTAAGTCGTTACTTTTATCTCAGCCAGCCCTTCCATTTATTTGCGTTTGAATCCTGTTGCTCGGCAAACCCCTTTGTTGTTGATAAACATGCAACAAAATTCCTTTGAATCTCTTTAACCTTTCTACAGCAGGTCCTTTTTAACTACATTTAATCCTCATATCTGTATTGTAGACGAGAGGTCAATTCAGTGAAATTCGTTTGTCTCTGGAAGGCTCATCATCCCCAGGATGTGATGCTCCAATTATCAATGCAAATCCATATTCATATCTCATATGCACTCAGCAACTTTTGCTACTCATCCTCAACCCAAGCGCAAGTGATTTTCATCATCCATTGTGTTCTTAGTGTTTGATTATCTGTATGGATGAAGGTAGTGTGTCTAAATAGCAGTTGTTGTCTTTTCTGGGCTTCCGTCCTAGTTGGTTAATTATTTATGTATAGTCCAACACCAATTCCCCAGACACTCAACATGTTTGATTCCACAACTGAGCAAATTTTTAGTGTTGTCTCCTAATTGTAGATCTATTTGGGTTCCATTGCGTTAATAGACGCCTTATTTCCTTCTCATCGTCTACAGGCAAGGTGACAAAATGATAGCAAGACTTCAGAGTGATAACGTCTCACCAAGAGGTACCTATAAGATGCCACGCAATACCATTTCCAATTTCCAGAAACACGTAGTTTTACACTCTCAAAGTCAACGTCCCATTTTAGCTTATCTATTGATTCTGTGCGTAGGCAAGAGGAATGTTCGGCTGAATTATGAATAACTCTTTCTGCCAAGTTCAAAACCAATCATTCTGCCCTACGCACTGTATTGGAGTATTTTCTTGCTTATCGTATTTTTCTTCATTTCTAGTCATTACTTCCTAGGAATAGAAACCTTGGTGTATGCACCTACTTACTTAGTTGATTTTCTCCAGCAGATCATTGGGTCACATTAAGTAATTCTCTTGCTTCTGTCGCGGATAGAGAACCTAATTGGATTTATCTACTTTGTCGCTTTATTCATTCTATTTTGTTTTGTTTTCTCTAAATTACTCACGGTTCATGTACGTACTGCCATTGAAACTTAGTGTCTATCAACTCAATAATAAGTAATTGCTCATCACTAAAAATCTGAGGACACTATTCAAGGACAAAAAGAGGACCTCCCTAAATGAAACCTCTTAATTTATCTAATAGTCTCAGTTTTGTCGGCTGATGCATAACCAAAATCAGGAGATTGTCTCTCCTGTTCCTATGTTCTCATTAATTAGCTATGATTGGATAGGGAGCAGCTCTCGTTATCCAAGAAATATCAAAAATATCTGGAATGAGCTCAGAGAGGATTCGATTCACTGTTTTTTATTGATTATTAATATTATTATTTTTCAGGGCTGTCTACAACGCCTAACCCCACCTGGAGGCTTCGAAGCAATGGCCACACAAAAATCACCATCGAGTCGCCAAACCGGACGCCACATAAAATCCAATTAACTCCTCCACAGCCTCTGGCTTCCCTTCAAAGCTCTCCTGCCGAGAGCAGAACCAGAAGAAGGTATGTTAAGTACATCCCATGTTCGAAGTGTTGCTTCTTGCAATTCCTTGTCAAAGTACAGTAATGACATGAAACATGAGTTTAGTGTTGAAATAGTCGAGTTTCGTATTTATGCTGCCTGCTTTACCAAGCGCCTTATTTTGAAAAAAAAAAAACACCCACCCAGTAAGAACATACTACTTAGGTTTTCCTCACAAAGTAGGTAGTTGTACACCTACATAGCATTAGACAAGATTTCTTTAACAAAAATACGATGCAAGTAAACTCTTTTGCCATTCTCATTCAATACACAAAAATTTGTGTTGAGTTAAACATAAATTTTAGGCTTTTATGACTGTGAGGAAGAAATGTTAAATTGTAAGAAACTGTTTGCATTTCAGAACTTTTTGCTCTCCTAACTCTTTTTGATTCAAAATCATCATGTCAATTTCTTAATCAGTTTTATTGTATTAAATATTTTCATTGTAGGTACAGACCAAATTATCAGACCTCAACCGTTCCGAATTCTGAAAATACACTCTGCCTTCACAAACCAAAGCAAATAAAACAAACTGCCAAGCAAGATGTAAAAAGTGTCTCTGATAGCCCCTGCAGAACGACTCAGGTGAAATTGACAGAGTACTTCCCTGTCAGACGCAGTGTGCGCAAGACCAAACGTGAGGTCCTCGAAGAAAAACAGAAGTCTATTGAAACAGCTGTTAGGAATAATGTTCAAGATGGTCTGGATGTAAGTGTTTTTAAGACTCTTGTACTCTCTGAATCTTGAGTTTCATTCAGTTTAAAAAATGATAATACAATGATTTGTCATGCAGATTGACTGGGAGGTAGAACAGCCTCATTTATCACACTCATTCTTAATGTTCCGGAAGATCTTCGAAAAGTTTTACAGCAAGTCTGTAAAATTTATCCTAGACTTGCTCACCTCATTCCCTTATTTTGACGAGCTCTGCTTGTCATGGTCATGCTAGGCAAAATCTGATGTGTCAAATGATAATTTTCCCTCTCTTTATGTGATTCAGCATCAAATTTTTTTTTAAATTGTGATAACTTGCTGGTCAAGGACATCGCTTGTCAATGCAGGTATATAATATATAATAGCAAGTAACAGATTGTTGTGTGGCAATTTTATCTGAACCAACCAGAATGCTGCATTAGTTACCTGGTTTTGGCTGATTCCACAGTTTGTATAGGTTTAATAGACACAAAGAAACAAAATAAAACTTTCTGCAGCTGCCATTTCTTGATTTTGAACATCCGCTTTTTAAGGACTTTGGTGCCATTGGATGAGTTTCAGGGTCATATGGAATTATCTGATGTCACTGATTCTGATAAAAAAATAAACTGAAGCACTGAAAACCTTGGAGCCATGCACACGTTTAGAAATT
Source organism: Bemisia tabaci (assembly GCF_001854935.1). NCBI lineage: Eukaryota > Metazoa > Arthropoda > Insecta > Hemiptera > Aleyrodidae > Bemisia > Bemisia tabaci. The sequence continues at coordinate 82,744 of NW_017547090.1, forward strand.
CTGCAGTCTAATCTAAATCCAACTAATCTCTTGTTCCTAAAATTTTTAGGTTGAAGTTTTTGAGAATAAAGGACGAGGAGTCGTAACAACAAGGAAATTTAGTCGAGGAGAATTTGTCGTTGAATATGCTGGAGAACTTATCTCACACGATGAGGCAAGAAGGCGAGAGCAATTTTATGCGCAAGATGAAAACACCGGGTCATACATGTATTATTTTGTTCACTCCAACAAGCATTATTGGTAAGCTCACTCTGTCATTTTTCTATGCCAAAAAACGTACATTTTGAATCAATTTGTTTGTGCTAATCAAACCTCTCTATCGGTCAACCTGCTCTACCTTGAACCTACTATGCTAAAAATTAGAAAAGGAAACAAAAAAACTTCTTAAATTGAACGGAAAAATTTCTTTGGTTCTGAAATTCAGTGCAGTCTCCTTTCTAAAAATAGTCAAGATCCTTATTCTAACACCAACTATTTATTGAAGAGATAAGACCATTTGCAATGTCCATGTAACCAACATGTTTTTTGCGACAAGCAGATTTGTACGCACAAGTTGTTTGTAGACGTAGACACTATTAGTTTTTAGCCCAAAATGCTCAGAATCAAAGTTAAGACTGAATTCAAGTGCACATTGGTAAATAAAAACTACTGGTGTCTGCATTAGTTTTGGTTGTATCACGAATTTCGGAAATTTAAATAGACAAACTGTAAATGCAGAATGTTTACTTTCAAGTCGATTTTGGTACTTTTCAATTTGTTAAACATGTTTTGCGTGAACTTTCATAAGGAAACGTATCTAGCGGTAGTACCTTTTAATTGTTTACCTTTAGTTTTTTTACCATTGTGCACTAGAATTCAGTCTTAACTTTAATTCTGAGCATTCTGGCCAAAAAACTAATAGTGTCCACAAACAACTCGCACTTAGTAATTTTTGTAGTAATTACAATTATTACATTTAACCAAACTATGTCCACCAAGTAATGTGGTTGATTTTAAAACAACCATGCCTGTTATAAAACTGGAATCTTGTGATTTTGTTAATTTTCAACACTTAATTTTAACATTTTTACAGTATCGATGCAACTGAAGAGACAGACCGCTTGGGTCGGCTTATCAACCACTCTCGAAATGGCAACCTCTATCCAAAAATCATTCTGATTGACAAGCAGCCACGGCTAGTCCTCCTAGCTAACCAAGACATCGCAGCAGGAGAAGAAGTCACTTATGACTACGGTGACAGGAGCAAAGAGTCCATAAAAAATCACCCTTGGCTACTCTTTTAACTCGAGGTAACGACTAAAATCTCCTCCAAAGTTTACTCCATCAATTTTGATCACTCAGCTGTAAACATATTTGACTGATAATTTATAACCGAAGAATGGCCCTGAGTCAATCCAGAGTATCCTTCTATGCCTTATCTTCCATATTGTTGTTTTGTTTATAATTTCTTTTTGTGTTCATTGCAACTAGCTGTAGGCGCATCATTTTTAGATTATTTAATTTATCAGAATTTCCTACTGATTTATTTATTTTCGACTTTCGCATCCTAGACGTATAACTGTTATGTAGCTTAAACTTTCGATTGCTTAACTGTCAATCATTTAATTTTAATGAGTTTTCTGGAGTAAAGTTGACTTTTCTCTTTTTCTTCTTTCTTTGTAATCATAACCAGCTCACACGGCTGTACATTATGAAATATTCACAGCAACTCGATTGACACTGCCGAAGCATCAGCTGACTCAAAGTTGTAAAATGTGTGGAGCTTGATTTTAAGACTCGGTAAAACCTGATTATCTTGAAGTTCTGTTAGAGATTATTTGCCACCAGTGTCATTTTACTGACACTGTACAGTACCATGTTTCTGAAAATTCTACCCGTCAAATACCATACTTCTCATGAAGTTCTACTTTGATTTTAACTTTTAGTAAACATTTTTAATGCTTATTTCTGGCAGCTTTTTTTTATTATTATTATTTCAGAATTATTTTATTAAATTTCATTACTAATTTGATTTACAATAAATTTTCGGCAGCTGTCCAAAAAATCTAAATGAATCCAAAACTGAGAAGACGTCCTCTCTGGGATGTTGAAACAAATAACTACAAAGTTGAAACAGTCCCAATAGAATATTTTCTGTGACGCCCTGGAAACACGGTCAGGGAAATTGCTAAAATCTCTTTGTGATAATTTTTTTTTTCTTGCGGTGTGTCAGTCTAGCCTATCTTCTCTTCTCTTCTCTTTAAAACTCTCCTAGTTCAGATTCAGAACTCATATATTTTACGCCTGTTTCTATTCTAATGTTTTTAGTTACTCTTTCCACTCCTAAGGCGCCTTACACGGAAATATGAAATCTTGCCTCTGTCAAGATCGCTTTTAAAATACAGAACCTTGTCGAAAAGGATTTTACACATAAAAATATGTCTTACCTGCATGTAGATTGTTAGGAATAGATTAAAAGTCTAACTTTATGGAAACTTGTAAACTTTAATACTTAAAAACAAACAGAGGTGTCCACAGATCTCAATATCAGAAAAATAGAGCGCATTAGTTCTCAATTATAGGGTACATATCTTGGATTACAGTTGAAAAATCATACAGAAGCCTGTATTTTAACTGTTAGCTTAAATGTTGAGACTTTGAGAGAAGTTTTATTTTTTTATCTTTTAAAAGTTTGCTCACCGAAAAGAGAAATACCTACATGAAATAAAATTTTGTAGCTCCATTCAGAGAACTCATGGTTCAGACTCGGATCTCTTGGAACACATCTCATAAAAGAGAATGAAAAACTAATTTCTGTCATGAAAATTGAAAAATGTTGTAAAATTTGGAAATTTCCATGGTTTTTCCCAATGTAACTTTTAAGATCTGTATGGTTGCAAAGTTTTATGCTACTAACAACTTTCCTCAGCAAGAAATCTCTTTATTCACGGGGTTTCACTTTTAAAAGAACTCATACCTTCCAGAAAGTTGGTAATCCTTCATTTGCAGCAGTTTTTAGTCGTGCTCTGTTGTTTTTGCTGTCTGTTCCACTTTTAGTCATCTGTTTGTATTTTAACATATCAAGTTACTCTTGACAGGGGTGCCACAGTCAGGGAATGCCATAAAACAGGGAAATGTCTAGGAATTTTAAAAAGTCAGGGAAAACTTGGAAATGTCTGGGAAAATGTTGGTAAGTGCCAGGGAAAAATTGTTAAGTCTCCTACATGTATTTTTATTTTCTATAATGGGTTTGATGCTTCAAACAACAAAATTTACCTGAAAATTATCTCAAAGTATGTCTTTTTAACCATATGGCATATCTTCAATTCAGGGAGTTTTACGAAAATGTTACCGGGAATTTCATTTTCTAAAATCTGTGGCAACCCTGTCTTGACACTCCTAATACGCCCAGATACGCATATATTTTTTTTTTATTTATAGAACAGAGGTATTCTTTTTCACCAAATTTTTACTAACAAAATTTCTGATGTCAAATATCCTTCTCTATCTGAAGTAACAACTTCACAACTAATACCCCTGCAGTATTAATATATGTCTCTTTTGCACTCTCTTAGAAACTGTAAATTGACAATTTCGATTTGATAACTTGTCTCTCTTGGAACAGTTGAACCTAGTTCTAAAAAAGTGCACCAAGTCGCAGCATGTTTAAACTGAGAAAGGAAGGTCTGAGGTTTTATTCCTCCAAGAGACTCAATGTTAAGGACAAGATTTAATTACTATTTTCACGCTGAAAATATCTTTCTCGACTTCGAATTTCTGCCAGGAGAGGATTTATGTCCAGTTGAATTCAAAACTACACGCATCCCATTATTTAAAAATGCGACTTGGTGCATTTCTATTAAACCCTTCCCAGTTTGTCTGGAAAGTTGGGGGCAGTTAATGTTAGTGAAGCATCATATTTCCTTTACCAATGAAATGGGGAAATGTGCGTTTTTACTGCAGGTTACAATGCAAAACGCTTCGTAAATTCAGTCTTAAGCTTAGCAGGAAAACTTCCCATCTAACGAAGTAAGCATTGTGTTACCACTCAAATAAAAAGCCATCTTGTTGGACTGGCATACCTTTTTGGAACCAACTTGTTTTCTACTGGATCCTCATTGCAGGTAAATCTTACTACTAAGAAGTATGGATTTCTAATGGTCCCAATCTGTATATTTACAGGAAAAATATTGTGACGCTTGCAAATACTTTGGCGCTTTTTTTTTTTTTTTTTTTTTTTTTTATCACCATTGTTGATTTCTCGTGCAGCTTGCAGGTTGTCCCCTGCACACTGTACTGCTGTCCAAATGGCTGTAAAATTTTTTGATCTGTAATCCAAAATAATCCCCCCCCCCCCCATTTTTTCACAACAGCATCTTAATGAACAAGCTTTCTTGTATTTTTTTATTGAAGTTCAGAAATGCGGAACCTATGACGAGGACCAAAAATATTTTGTAAAGTGAATCAGCTGTACTTTTTGCTTTGAGATACGATGACCAACCACCCATATACCCCTAACTCAAGGAGTCTTTAAACTTTCTCGACTTCAAAATTATATTCACCATGAAAATTAATTTCGAACTTGGAATCTAAGCAAGAGTTTTTCCTTATGTATTGTTGCCAGAGTTACAAGTTCTAAATCTAGTCAAATAGGATCAGCCAATTTGTATTCAGATTGAAGCCCAACTTCCAGTGTATTATTTGAAAGCAAGTACACAGTTCCATCTACAACGATTGTTTGAAGAAATGAAGTAGTATTTTGACCGTGAAACTGCAAAAATTTGTATCTCAGTTGTAATGTTACAAAATCTCTGCCCAGTAGTATATTGACCGTGAAACTGTAAAAATTTGTATCTCAGTCGTAACGTTACAAAATCTCTGCCCCTGTTTTATTTTTTAAAAAGAAACCTAACAATCATCATGACTTGAAATTTGCTTGGCGTACCCTTCACTTAGAAAAGACAAATTAACAAAGTTTTCAAGAAATAACGTTTACGTAGTAGTTTGCCATGCAGAAAATGAAACATGACAGGAAGTCTGGAAGACAATATTTGAACCAATGTACACATTTTTGTGGTTTCACCTTCACCATCAATGTATTAAACTTTCTTCCCCCCCCCCCCTTAATTTGTGTTTATCATAACTTAAAATTAAAGTGCTTAGAAAGACATTTGCTGAAAAATATGATTTATTTCTTTTTTCTTTCATTCTTAATCTGAAAGATGAAGCTTTGAGTAATTCAATATGGCCTATTCTAAGTATATGAGACGCAAGTTGTATATAGTGTTCCTACCACCAAACTATTTCTTCAAGCATGCTTGCATTTTGTCCATGAAAACCATTTTTCAACCAACCAACCAAAAAATTCTGTCCCATCTTTGCATACCTTGAAAAAATTTTAATCGGTGGTTATCAGTATCGAAATCATCTGGGTTTTTTTTTTCCTTTTTACATCGAGGAATTTATTCCTCTAAACTTAGTTTGGGTCATTTTGATTTCAATGGCAATCAGCTCGAGGCGGTATTGTTTTTGAAATTTTGTTTTAGAATTGGATTTTCGAGATACAGTAATAAAACACTGCATGTATGAAGGCTCCCTTCTAAGATTCTGAGTCAAAAAACCATTCAAATTAAATACATTTGATTTGATCCAATAAAAACAAAATTTCGCCCCGTAATCAGTGGTCAATGGAAAACTTTACTTATTTCATGGATAACTCAAGAAATAAACAAGAAAGTTAGTTTAATCGTCTGAACGTTCTGGTAGTATGCATGAAATATCACGAATAGATGAAGGGAAAAGATGCTGGATAAATGGAAGAGTTAAATTTATAAGCCTCAATGGGTCATAGAAGTCAGTCAATTAAAATTAGTAGTGCACTGCAATGATTCTAGATGTGAAATTTTAAAATTTTGGATAGAGGCTGTTAAAAATTTCTGACTTGGAAGGTCAAGTAACTATCCTCTCAATGGAATGTTCATATTTTGTATCAGTCTCTATTTGTTTTTATTGTTTTTAAGGCTCTTCTTCAAATGTCTCATCTGTCATCCTGAATTTATGGATCTATATTTATTTATTTATTTATTTACCGACTCTAAAGAGTACTGGATTTATGTTTATAAATATGTAAGATGTTATTTAAAGTCTGTGGTGTCGGAAAAAATATCAGTTGAACACCATGTGGCCTCAATTTTATTTTAGTATTAATTGTAGGAGGGATAAATTAATTTTTGATCTCTCATCAAGCAAATTTCTGTTCAGTGCCGTTTTGGTTTTCAAACTCCTTCTGACAAAACCAGAATAGTCAAGCTATACTTTTTCAGTGAATAAGTTTTTTTTTTCCTACGCAGAGATCAAGTTTTCAGTGATTTTCTAAAAAGATAGTTTCCTATCATTGTAAAAATTGTTTATCTGCTTTAATCTTACTGCTATCTCTTTGTGTATTCCACTTTACTCAGGTTCCTGATCCGGAGTACCGAAACTGAGTTCTTTTATCAACTGATCCACTTTAAATCGGTAGCTCAGTATGTCTTGAGCTATCGTACAAAGTTGTACAACTTGCAGTTGCTCCGTAAGAAAATAATCACGGTTAACTAGAATATGTGAGCAAAAATTTGCTTGTGAAAATTTGTCTATCGTATGATCTCTTCTAAGTTTTAAATCAAACTAAAAGTCAAAGAGTTGTCCTGTTTTTCGTTTTTGGAGTTTAATTCAGTCAAACCCGAACCTGAAATTCAAATGAGCCATGTTTAACCCTTTTATTGAAACTCTGTTGTATTTTACCTATGTTTAGATAATTTTTTATCTTCGAATCCCCCTTCTTTTTCCCCTCACCCTGTAATCAATATTTTTTATGTTTGAGTTGTTGTGGAGAAAGCCTCTCGTGAGCAGACCTAATGCAAATGACCGATTCAAATCAAAGATTTGTTTTGTGTTTTGAAAAAAAGACTTTCGATTCTCTCTTGCTTCTAGAGATGTGTTTATTTTCTACCTGAATGCTCTCAAGAGCGTGGGATATTGTCTTTGAAATAGTGATTTTGCTAGGTTTATGTTTCGGGTTGTACCCCTTATCTCCACAATGCTCCAAAATTTAGTTGATAAGGTAACACTAAGTGCTTGAAATTATATGTATTAAACTTTATCTATCTTTTTAAAAATGTATATACATTCTTTGGTCAAATGCTTCAATTTGTCAATTAGAAGTTAGAGTGACTTCAAGTGAATGCTAATTTTAGCATGATGACGAACTTATGATAGCATGATGATGCACTGATGATAGCGTAAGGAAGCCCAGATTACTACAAAATAGTTTTTTAGATGCTCTCATATTGATTTTTGCTGAGTCCTGAGTATGTACGCCAGCCTCAAATTTTCGAAAACACTTCTTCTGTGAGATTTTTGAAGCATTTCATATCATTATTTTGTGAATAATTGTATGTAGTTGTATACAGTGGTGAGTGTTACGAGTTTACAACACAAGATTTTTTCCATTTAAATCCATTGAAAATATTCTTCTCACCCAGAAATGAAGAAAAAAGAGTGTCGCCAACTTGCAAAACTCACCACTGGTTGTATATTTTATGTCAGTAGACCGTATGATACCAAATGAACCTATGATCACCGCTTTACTTCTCGGTTTTGTCTCTGCTGCAATTTGCCTACTTATTGAACGAAGGTCAATTAATACCAGATGTTTATGACAAAACGCGGCTTCAAATTAAGGTTTAAGCTTAGTATTAAGGGTGTGTATGTATTAATTATTTAAAATAGTCAACGATATCTGACAAATGGAATAAATGCTCTATACCAAAGCAGGCGTATGAAATAACATGGAATAAAAAAAAAATGAGTACTACATGTGATCTTTCATGTATCATGGTTGGCTAAACTCGGAAACCATCAATTTTGATTTAAAATCTTGCAAGTTTCCCCTCCTTCACTCTCTAGTTTTTAACTGGAAAACTAACCAGCGCAATTTATCGGAAATTCTCAAAGATTTTCTTCCTTTCTTTCTTTGTTTCCACAAAGAATGTACAGTGTTAACTTCAACTCATAAAACTCGCTTGTCTCTAATTGAAGACGATCCAGAGGGAAAAATTTTGAAAGGTTGCAATCAAGATTTTTGGTTTTAGAGTTGTGTCATCAAAATATCAACTACGATATATAAGGCACTGTAGACGTTATTGGTGTTACATCACAGAAAAATGGTACTATATATCGATTCATTTTCATCAGTGGCACTAAAAAAAGTTTGTCATTGTTATTGCTTGGATCCACTATGATATAGTGATCCCAGCACCGATAATGGCTGTATCTTGAATGTTTAGTGTTTATAACTCAGTTTATTTTGTAGCCTCTCACTCAACCATTTACTCATTACCTAAGAAATTGAGTGAAGTTGACTGTTAAAAACCAATCGGCTCCTCTTCAGAAATCAGAATGCTTTAAAATAATGCGTATATTGCAAAATAGTTAGGGCTCTCAGTAATTCCCCGATTTATTACCAACAAAGATTTATTTGCGTGTAGTTTGGATGACATTAAGGGTTGTTTTATCCATGAAAATTTAAAAAGTAGAATTTTCTTCCATCCCGCCCACAATTAAGAAAGAAAAAAAAAACTGCACGGCAAATGAAGTATTCCCACCAAGGATATGCACGATTTTCCTCTTCAAGCAATATAAATCCTCTACTGCACTCGCCGAAAATGACGGTCTGTAGTCATTGCCCAAGAGTAGTTACTTTGTGAATTTGAAGGTTTTTTTTTAAATTCAATTTAACCCAAATATTAAAATAATCTGGACACTTAGATACATTTCTTGTCTCAACTGCATCGAGAACCGAAAAGTGTGCGATTCCCAGAAACTTTCAAGAAAGAATTCTATAGTTGCATTAATGACTCCCTCTTTAATTTTTGATTGGTGAAGAAGGTTAGTAAAAAGTCGAAGAAAGATTTACTGATTTGTAGATGTCTTGAACTACTGTATCTTTCCACCCATTTGGTGCCTTCCGCGCCTGTTCCCAAGTAATACCTCTCATGTTTTGTTGATCATCAAGATGTAAGTTTGTACTATTTTCAGATGTTTTTGAAAGTTTTACAAGTCTTCAGGTGTTCGCACCATCTTACCTTAGTCAAGTTCAGGAACACTCAAGTGCTGTTTTCTAAATACTTTTGTACCAAATATGTATTTCGATAACACTAAACGGTTCCAGGTCCATTTCAAGTGGTTGTACTTAAAGCCATCTTTATGTCTTTAGTGTTATACTTTAAATCGTCTTCTTAGTTATTGTAACATTAGTTCATTGATAGCTATGATAATTTTATCGGGACTTTGTGCCCTCTATTTTTGACATGCTCCGATTGATAAAGCGATGGTGTATTATGTGAACGTTTAATAAACTAATTTAAAGGTATCCTTGTCTCGGCTTTATCATTTGTCATTCTAATTCCAACTTTCGGAAAAGGACCCTTCTACCTAGAGGCAAATTTTTTCTAGCTTCAAATTGCATTTTGTAATGATATCCAACCTGTCTTGCAGCTCTTAAATTATTTCTTGACTGGATAGAGGTAAGCAAATGATTCTCTCCAGATAACGTCCCATTGGCATCGATTCCTTAAAGAATTGGACTTTAGTCCTTCGCTTTGCAAATTTTAATATCTTTAAAAGTAGTTAAATAATAGATTTTTTTACATATGTTGAAGTCCTCATATGCATTTTCCTTATATTTGAATAATATCATCAGCTAAAAATCCAGAAAATATGCATAATTATCACTCGTTTAAGATACACTCAAAAAGTTGATGCTTGAAAGACAAAGATTTGATTTATTGAAAGAAAATTAGGTATCTAAAGATGAATCATATACACCAACATCCAAAAGTGTATCGAAATAGAAAAAAATTGGATGAAGTTTAACAAAAGAAACAAGTTGCGTCAAGACTAAACAAAGAAAAAGAGGTTTGAAGTTTTATCCTTCCATGAGAATTCAATATCAGAGATGACGTTCAATGGCTATTAAGTATGATATTCAAATTAATGTTTATTGGCCTTGAATTTTTGACAGGAAGAAGTGTGTGGCTATTTAATATAACAAATATTCCTAACATATGAGTGTAGCCCCCCCTCCCCATCCATAACCACTACCCTAGGAGAGTTGATTTATCATGTATAGCCAGTCATGCTACATAAACCCTTTATGTTGTGGTGACACATATCCGTAACAACCTTTTTTTGGTTTTCTAAAAATTGAATCATACCTCTGTGGCATGTTGTTGCAAATTGTCATTTTTTTTTCTTTAAAAACTTGTTACAAAAAGTTGGTGTGAAATTTCGAGAAAAAGATTTGGGGTTCTATGCCTTACGAATTATTTGATATTTCAACATAGATTTGTCTCCCCCAGAAGCTGCTGAGATCCAAAATTAATTGAGGCCTAAGGGATAACTCAATTTATCTAAAATGTGACGTGGCCTCGTAAATACGTTCCATCTCACTCAATACTTTTAATAAGGGCGCCAAAAGTTTGCAAACGGTGACTGGAGAAAGTTGAACGTTGGATTTCGACATCACTGATGCCAAGTCAATTGTTATTGTTTACAATAGTTTCGGGAGTTTTATCAGTAATCCTCGTTTTCCTTTATCTCTTCAGTATTTTCAAGGTAATTATTCAATTTTCATCCCCTAAAATTGTACGGATATATTTCCTAATACTATGGTAGCATCATAGAATGACTTCACTCGTTAATTTGCATTGCTTATCTTTCCATCCATCTCAAAATGTGATAATTAATCTACACTCCTTCTCTCATCAGCCATTTCAGTTTTCCGAAGCTTATTCTAAGTTCAACAAAGATCTATAACTTTCATCCAAAAGAACTGTAATTCTCTGCATCGATAATTTTTCTAGATTTCTAGTCCGAAGCAATCAAAGTATTTATTTTTGTTCTTATGAAATGAAAAACTGAAATAAATACCTAGATGACGTAATCTTCCATGTTCCTTTTGAGAAATAATGAATCGCATGATAATCTCTGCTCATCATAATATCAGATCTAGGAGGAGATTGGTTTGCTCATTTCAGTAGGAAAGCTTTTTTGATATATATGTATGATGAAATAATTGCAGGGATAAGTTCAGAAATTCGCGTAAAGTTTGATTTCTTTGGAAAGAAACCTGAGAGGAACACTTGCTGATTAAATTGTCAAAACAATTTTCCAGGGAGCTGAGTTTACTGAAGTATAAACACAGGGAAAGCAGACGTTGTATCCATGAGTAGGACCTAATCATCAAGTGACAGCTATTCGGATGTTTTCTAACTACTCAAGACTCTTAGCAGAATACATCGGACCAGCAAGTATGAGCTATTCGGACAAACCTGAAGTAAGCAAAGAAGAATGGATGAATCGTCTGGAACAAATGCACATACAGAGGGGCGACATGAACAAATTGATCATGAACTATCTCATAACAGGTATTTTTGGGGCTATTTTGGATTTATCGTTTAACTGATTCAGTTACATCTGATACTTACCTACTTTTGAGAAAAAGGTTCTGAAAGTGAAAAAATAAATTTATATTGAGATAACTATCTACCCATAAGTGGTAAATTCTGAATTGTTTGCCCACAAAAGTATTAGGGAGTTCCAAAAATGGACTATACTAGAGCATTCCGAAGTTTGAGGACAAAAATCAAAATTTTGAGAAAATGCTGCTAAGTTTTGAAACAATTTTACTCATAAAATTCGGCTTCTTAACATTAAAAATGAATTCTGGCTTGTGTAATGGCTGCAGTAAGTATTGTACAATGAACCCTTGTGTACCTTATAATTCAATGTAATTTTCTCTCACCCTGCCCACATGTCATCACCTTTCGGCCAAAGTATCACAAGCGCCATTTTGACCGAAATTGAGTTATGAATAGTTTCAAAATTACAAGATGCTTTTACACCCAAAAATAAAAATTGTTTTTCAAACAAAAATGTAGAAATATGAATAAAAATCTATTAAAGTTGATGTACTTTCGTATCACAAGCGCCATTTGGGAGTTCGGCATCACAAGCACCAAACTCGGCAACCGCCCACTTTTCTGATTGCAATTTCTGTTACAGCAACCCTCGTAATGACTCGAAGCTAAATTATTTTCACAAGTAAAGTATCTCGTTATTTCGAACCTAAGATTCGTTTTTAGAATAAAAATGAATGATTATGGAAAATACTCTGTTGAAGTTGATGAACTTTTGTATTACAAGCGCCAAGTTGGGTAATCGCTCATCCTTGGGATTTTTTTTGGCATTTCAGTATCAGCTACACTTAAAATGGCCTGGAGCAATTAGTTACTTTCCTAGTTTCCGGCTACAGTATTACAAACACTATTTGTATTGACATTGAGTCATGGATGATTTTGAATTTATAAGATGCATTTACCTACTTATGAAAATAATAATTTTTTGTTCTTTGTTTTTCTAAGACATTTTATTGTCTTGACAAATCCATGTGTTTTCCTGCCTTCCCATGTATATTTTATGTAAATTTTTTATTCTTTTCTTTTTCTAGAGGGCTTCAAAGAAGCAGCTGAAAAATTCCAGCAGGAATCAGGCGTTAATCTGAATATAGACTTAAACTCAATGGATAGTAGGATTAAAATCCGTGATGCTGTTCAAAATGGTCAGATTTTAGAGGCAACCTCTTTAGTAAACCAACTTCATCCTGAACTACTAGACAATGACCGATACCTCTATTTTCATCTTCAGGTACGGTTTTTTTGCCTTCATTTTAAATTTAGTGGCGCTATACAAAGATGAAGAAATTCTCTTCTAAAAAAGTGAAGTGGAGAAGAATTTTGATAGTAAGGGTATTTTGAAAGTTACGAAGAAGTTTTGAAACTTATATCTTCAAATCTGTGCAAAGAGGTGCATATCGACGGTGTGAGTCGGCAATCACGTAACTCGGTTTGCGACGTCGCAGACCTCCTCTCATACTTTATTTTTTGAATGGAAAACTGCTCAACGGCAATTCTGTAAAACTACTGTGATTTTTCTTCTCTATGCGAAGAAAATTCTACAAAAACTTCAAGGAATGATGTCGATTTGTTCTTCTTTAAAAAAATAACATAGAGGCGGAGATTTTCAGACACCGCAAACAAGATATGTGTTTGTGGACTTACGCCGTCGATATAAGTAATCCTTGCAGGAAACACGAGGCAGATCTTTGGTTGTAAAGCAATTTTCAGAGATTAGTTTAAAAAAGACAATACTTTGAAAAAGTGGGAAGGATCGCACATTTTACCATGTAATCTGGCATTTTGCTGTTTAATTGGACATTTGTCCATGAAACAAATAGACAATAAGGCTGTGAGGAAAGAACGTCAGATCAAGGCAAACGATCAGTGTTTTAGATTTCTCTGCACCTCTGTGATAGATGTATTGAATTTTTCCAGCCCCATTTCGTTGTGACAAGCTACTTTTTTGAACATGCAAACAGTGGAGAAAGTTGGAGGGGAAAAAAAGATGAAATTAATTATTTTAAATAGTACAGAAGGGCAAGATTGGACTCATTTGTTCGTCCTCGTTCAATATTAGCATTAAAAAGTCGAAAATTGTTGCAAAACTCTGTTGAAGTATTTTTCTCCAGTTTGATGATAAATATTCGATATGAGATGCCAATTACAAAACATTTGCTCGAAATAATGAAGGATGTACATACAAACTGTTTCGTTCAATTTTAATGCTAGTAGAAGTAACTTTACCTCTTTAAGGGCACCGCATTGTTTTTTACCACATTTTCATGTGTGTAATTTATAGGTTGTGAAAATTAAATAATATTCAATTGATTTTTTCTAGCAATTACACTTGATTGAGCTGATTCGCGCTGGAAAAGTGGAAGAAGCCTTACGTTTTGCACAGGAACAACTGTCTGAAGCCGGGGAGAACGATCCAACAGTTTTGCATGAACTAGAGAGGACTCTAGCACTACTTGCTTTTGAAGAACCCACCAAAAGTCCATTCAGTGATCTATTGCAACAGGCCCATCGTCAAAAGGTATGCCTCTTGCTCGAACATTCTAAAATTTTTGGAGAAATCTTTTCTGTTAAATAATTATCTTCCATTAATATATTTTTCAATTTAGCATGATTGTATAAAATTATTAATGTAAAAAAGCGAGCTGTAACTTGTAAATTCATTTATAAATTTGGACCAGAATCTTTCTCAAGGGCCCCAAGGACCAAAATTCAAGTTTTAAGGAAAAAGATGGAATGCATGCCTTTTGGCATGGGTTTTTTTTTTTTGTTCAAGAATTGATTAGAACATGTGGATAGGATGGAGGATAAATGGCTAGCAAAAATGTGCAAGGTTGGACGTCTCTGAGAAAAAATAATGCCCTGACGACTTCTCAAGAGATGAGCATTAAGCTGGCTGTCGTCTCCAGAAGATAAATGACAGTGTTTTATGTTTTAATTTTTGGCGACTGCTCATCAAAATAAGCACAAATCAAATTTATTCCTTTTACATTGCAATAATGGCCAGGCGAAAAGGACTTATGCCCTGGTAATTAAAAGAAAGAATGAGAAAACACCATCGTTTTCCGGGCTCAAAAGATTGAGCACGTGCTGAACTGGCGTTTTCCCCATTTTTCCCGGAACTTGAATTTTGGCACTCGAGCATTGAAGATCAGCTCAGTTTTTTGAGAGTCTATGAGATATTATAACAGTTGTGTGAATAACAAGACAATATCAAAAACGCCAGTTTAAAGTCAGTAATATTCCCGGATTTTCTGGACAGTGGACAGACACCCTGATAGGTCCAAAAATGATTCAATTTAAAAAGAAAATCAACTCAATTGGCAGGGACAGCTTTCTTTTTCTTCTCTTCAAAAGGAACCAAGCTTCTGCACCATATTTTCACAGAATTACTTTCGTTCTTTCTCTTAGGAACTTTATGTTTAAAAAAGTGAAACTTTGAAATTCTATTCTGATTATTTTCAGGTGGCTAGCGAGTTAAATGCAGCTATTCTCAAGGTGGAGCACGACGAATCGACAACTCCTCGGCTCTTCAACCTGATGAAGTTGATCTTATGGTCCCAAGATGAACTAGATAAGAAAAAAATAAAGTACCCACACATGACCGACCTGAGTACAGCCACCATCGAGATGAAATGAGATCAGGCGGAGGAGGAAGAGGAAGAAATTCAAATTGATTAACTACGTCTTGACGATCTATTGAATCCTGGGTAAACTGCTAGATTCTAAGGAAAATTTTTAGTAAAAATAGCACTTAGGACAGCCCATTGTTTGGTCATTGGTAAAGTCAGAAGAAGTCAGGAAATGTTTGAGTCAGGGAACTGAAAAATTAAGAAATTAAGGAAACCCTGAATTCCTTTAATATTCAGTCACTCATATTCCAGTGTTCATAACCAAAATCAAGCATGGAAAACTGTTGAAGAAAGGCCTGAGATACTGAAAGTAAGGCATGGATGGAGCAGAGCTCAAACTATACAGGATAGTGTTTCTCCAGGGGAAGTTTCTTAATTATTACTTTAAAAAAAAAAAAAAAAAAAAAAAAAAAAAAAAAAAAAAAATAGAATAGAAAAATGTTATGGTCAATCCAAATTAAAAATCTATCAAATCAGTCGGATAAAATTGGGTCTCCTCCAAAAATTTTCCAAACCCTTGAAGATTTGAAAAAAATTACAATTAGACTGCATTTTTGTTATTATTAACTTAGAATAAAGTCTTGCCCTGAAGAAATTTTCTTAATCGAGCTAAGTGGACCATTTTAAAAGATGAAGAATGACCAAAAAAATACAACTTTATTCCGTTTGAAATGCTTTGTTCCAGAAGTCTGTCATGCTTTTGAACAATACTTGCATCAATGAAACATAGGAAAAATACAGTAAAACATGGGTATACAAGGCTGAAAGGCAAAATAAGCAAAATCAAGAAATTTCGGGCCAGTTACATGCCCATTGTTAACTAGGAGCAAAGCTAAAAATTAAAAAATCAAAATAAGAAAATTAGCATGCAATTGATTGAGGTAGGAACCAGTGCAAACTAGTTGCATTGATGCTTATCAATGCTGCTAAGTGGGATGTCCAAAGTTACAAACCAACTCACTTCGTACACCTTACGAACAGAACAAAATTAGTTTTTGAATTGATACTCTTATGTTTATCTTCTTTTTAAATTTATCCATTGATCGGTAAGATCTGTGAGAAGTTGTTCTGGTGTTTTTAAAAATATGAACTGTAATTTAAATATTTCTTCTGATTAGTAATGAAACTAATAATTATAGATGTTTTAGCAATCAAAATAGCTTTCTCCTTCTTACGTAACTAATTCTAGACAAGGGATTTTATGGAGATAAATGAAGAGTCAGGCTCAGTTCAGATCTGTCTTGCTAGAAGTCTTACTCCCCTTATCTCAGGTTCAATTTGTCGTCAGCGCAGTTAATAATAAACTGTAAAAAAGTAGAAAATTAATGTCAAACTGTATATTTGTAATTTAAATTGTAAATTCTATTGATCAACTGATCCAGCTAACGTCAATCCTTGTTTAAATTTGAGAGAACCGCAGTTGTTTCACTAAAAATACTTTTGTAAAATCTTAGAAATATTTATCTTTGCCACATTCAAACCTCAAAAATGTGAACTTCCTCTAATTGTAAATTTTGCTTTCTCGCTGGATGTGTTTTTCAAATCGTGCCCAGAGAACTATATTGAGTCTTGCACTTTTATTAATTAAAGGAGCACTTCACCTTAGGCGTATATTTATGGATCTATTTTATGCGTTGCTTGCTGAGGTTGCCAAATATGTTCTTCTGTTGGTTGTTGGTATCTCAAGATTTTTAGGATGCAGCTCAATACAAAAATTTAATAAATAAAACCATTCTTCAAAATCATCTCGTCAAGCAACAGTTATCATGATGATAGATAAGTACTTCGATTTTCCCTTCTAATTCTAGGAAAATAGATTGATTTAAGGTGATGGATGTTCCTATCAATTTGTATTTTTAACTTTTTAAAATTGTTTCATGCGTAAATTTTCTGATTAAATCATGTAGATTTTTTGCAACTCCATGGCATTGATATCTGAGTGATAATACATTTCCAAGAAAAATTACAATGAAGTATCTTCTCTGCTATGTACTTCATTTTTTCTAGTAAACTGGTAATCATTGCAAGTACCAAGAAAATACCTCAGCTAACTTACTGTTTGGATAATTGGATCTTACAAAACAATGTTTTTAAGTGCAGTATTTTTCTAACGTAAACCATTACAACGCCACACTATCTAGAATTTTTCAAGGGTAACAGATTATTTGATATTCCCAAGCTGAGCTTTAAGTGAATTTGAAAAACGCATTTTTAATAAAGCACTGATTCGAACCTGTTCAATAATTTTTCGTCATACTTATCATCATATGCCTATTTAAACTTTATTTAGTCTCAATAGCTTCTTTTTGAGTACTGATAGTTGATGGATCACGGAAATCCGCCAAGATCTTTTTATATCCGTTTGAAAATAACCTTTTTGTTCAATAAAATTTGGTAATGCACCCGAATTTCTATTTTTTTTTCAATTTTAAAAGGCAGAAACTTCCTTGAGCTTGCTTTCTTTGAGGACAGAAAATGATTTCAGCACATTTGACCAATTTGATGGTTTTTAACCGAAATTAACCTAACCCCATCAAATGTTCCCTTCCTTCTTATGTTTTATTTTTTTATCAGGAAACAAAGCAAAGCTCCGATTTAAAGTTTTTTAATCACCTTTATCAATTATAAACTCGGTAAATTTCAAAGAACCAGGCTAGTCCCTTTGAAAATGACCCGCTGAGTCCGATTCTTGAGTTCAGAAAGCTCCACGAGTCAACAAATTCGCGGGATTGATGACAAACGCGCATTTGAGGAACTCCCGCAGAATTGTCAAGAACGGTCGATTTTTATTGTTTCGCGGTTTAGAAAGCCTAGCCAAGCTTCGGGACCATGCATTATCGATTTTACGCCTCAAACTTTACAGGATTCGACTCTAATCTCGATTTTTTCCCCTTCCAAAATCGAAAAAAATCGACAGGGGCTATCTTTTGAGGGTCAAAATCGGAAGTTCTCCGATGGAGCTGAAATGTAGCTGGTCCTCTTGGAAATGACTCACTGAGTCCGATTTCTTGGTCTAAAATGCTACATACGCTCACTGGAACTCAAAGCAGGTCACATAATGCGAGCAAAACTATCGTAAACAGTCGGAGATGGTCAACAACACTTGTTTCCTGGCTCAGAAAGTCTCAGAACCAGGCGCAATCGATTCTATGCCTTGAACTACTTATGGTTCGACACTAATCTCGAAAATTTGTTTACCGTCCAAAATCGAAGGAGATTGAAAAGGACTAACATTTTAGTGTGAAAATTGAAAGTTCTTCGATTGAGTTGAAACTGAGCTGGTCCCAGGTAAAATGAGGACTTGTTTCTCTGAGAAAATATAAAATATGAGCAGAAATTTCCAAACTTCCTGATGGAGATTCGTCATTCCCCACTTACCCTATCTATCGATTCGAGAGATTTAAAGTTGCCCCCATTTTACTGCTTGATAATTAACCACAAATTTGAGATAATCAAATTTTATTGTACATCAAGTGGTAAATCAATACATCATCGTTTCTCAGAAGAAAGAGCGTATCTCCATTTCAAAGTTGCAAAATCTACCCACACAATTTATTTTTCCTCACACGAAAATGACAGAGCAGTTGAGTCAAAATCAGTCAAAATCTCGTCGATCCATGGAGATATCAGGGAAATTTTCAGTAAAAAAAATATGATGCGACAGTTACTTGGTAAAAATACAAATTCTGAGACGAAACTTGGCAACGTTGAAATGCAGTTACGTTCTTTTGTCAGGGAAACGATGACTTACAAAATATCAAGGCTAGGTTATTTGCATAGATCAGGATATTAAGAGTAGAAGAAACAAAAAGAGTTCTTTCTTTTTTTGAAATTCTTCTTTGTAATTCTTAGAATGTTTCACATTCACACCACATATAGGCGATTAAATCAACAAAAAAAGAGGGAAGAGATATAATAATAAAAAAAACGAAATAGGTACTAATCCATAGCAAAAAATGCGTATCTCAGACTGCGACATTTAAAGTCTCAGCCTTAGTTTTATTTTTTAAAAGAAGAACTAACCAACAGTATCTATTGAAATTTTCTGTGATTCTTCTTCGCTCATTCTAAATAAGAAGCACATAAAATTGCAAGGAGGCATTTGGATTATTTCTCCTTGAAGAAAACAAACCTTGAATAAAACTTTTCAAATGTTGCAATCGAGATAGGCCTTTTGCTTTTAAAATACAACATATCACCAGGATTGCAAATTATTTCTAAGAAGACAAAGGAAAAATTATATTTAAAAACAAAAATTAAAGAATTTGCGTCAAGATAAGAACTGCATCTGAAATAGACGGTAGGTAACTCCAAGCAGTGAGAATTTTAAAATTAATGTACAAAAATTTTTTTCCAGCAAACCTTATCAAATAAATCAATACTGGTTCAATTGCTCTCAGGAAAAAGCACAGAGATTCTACCGGCGCATCAAGTGACAAGACCAAAAATCAAGATGCGCCGATTGGATTTTCACACTGTTACCAGCACAATAAAAATATTTATTTACAGTTATTTTCCTAACTTATGAACAGTAAAAACAGATTTTTTACACTTGTATTTCAACTATTAAATTTCATGAGTTCCTTATGTACAAATATACGGTGAATTTCTTTTCTATTCTAAGAATTACCACCTTTTGGGTGTTAAATTATCTAAAGAGGGTCAGTAAAGAAACATGCTTCGTGTATGGAAACTTCAGAGGAACTGAGAGGTACTTACATTTATTAGTTCACTGACTTAGAACATTAATGCTCCTTATAAGCCAAACAATAGAATTGAAAATACTTGGTGGCCCACCCAAGGCCATACTATTCACAGTAATGATTTCCTGACATGGATTAAAATCTGTTGGGATTGGCTGCCAAGGGGCCTTTGAAGTTAGGAACAACACAAGTGGTTAACTTTTGCAAGCTACCTGTGAGGCATACCATATAATCATCAAGATTGATGCTTTTGAAGTGCATGATGCATCTATATTATTTAAAAAATTGCAAAAATGTTAAAAATAACAAACTAAGATGCAATTGTTGTTGACATTTCTTTCTTCTGAAGATGGAATACTTAGAAAAATGGAATGTCAACAAAAATTTTAGCAATTTTATAACCAAAAAGAGTTTTGATGACAGAAAACTCTCTAAAATAGTTTAAAACTCTAAAAAGCACTAGAGGATGTCAACTTAAAACCATTAACTTGGATTGAGCTCACCCATTCAGAAACCTCCATGATGGCTATGTTGCAGGCAAATTGTCAAATCAGGCATTTTTTAATAAATGCCTAGGCAACCTGACAAATTCTGATGATTTACGAAGTTAAAAACGTTATTTTATGAAGCCTTCTTGCTTTAAGAACGTTTTGAAAGTAGAATTCATCAAACCCCTGTATTTTTTTCTTCGAATTCCCCTCGTATATTTTAATGGTCAAAATTTGAATAATTCTATGTTGTAGACATGCTGTAAATTTTTAGATGGATGGTTAGCTGGCTGGAGATCAATACAGATACCATTCACTTTTACAGTGTATTATTTCCTATAACAGCAAAAATTATTTTGTCTAAAATTAACAAACAAATCACAATTTCAATCCAAGAAAGATTATTTAACTATTTGTCTGCAACAGCTATAAATGGGGGGAAAAAACTCAAAAATCTGATTTTCGATGATACAGAAAATCAACTTTTGGTAATGAGCACTTTCACTTATTTAGATTACAGGAAAAAAATTAGGCAATGTCCAGATTTAGCTGGCTCAGTGCCAAGAAGCCTGGTGAATAGTGACTGCACTGGTGGACAGTTGAAATTTTTACAAGTTGGCAGCTTTGTTTTTTCTCCATTTAAATATATGTTAAACAATCGATTCTCAGTAAGGCACCTTGTCTCACCCAGAATCGATAGATTCAATGGATTTAAATAAGATATTAACAGTGTTGCCAACTTGATGGAATTGCCACTGCTGGTGTAAAGCAATAGAGTCGTTGAACAGAAAACGCCTTCCACACAGAGACTTGTGCCACAGATCGAAAGCTCATCTTTTTCCCTGAAAAGTTAACTTTGGTCAAAAATGTTGATATTGGAAATGTCAAATCATTGATCAACCATTCTTGCTTTGCCAGTGGACTGGTAAAGATAAAAAATGCTAAATAATCAGTGAAACATCAAAGTCAGCTAACGAGGGAAAAACGAGCTCTCCATGTATGTTAGACAACATTACAGGTTACATTTTCTTTCTGCTATCTTGGAGCAGAAAAGAATTAAAACTTAAAGTTGGCTTATCAGAGGGAACAAGGTATTAAAATGCTCTAAGATTTCGGCAGTAAAATATCACCATCCTAGGAAATAGTCAATAGTTTTGGAGACGACGCTGGAGCTTTTCCTTGGAATGTTATGTGCGAGGACAACCTAAAATTTAAAAAAAAAATACAATTAGAAATTCAGAGGAGGAAGAAAGTTATAGGCGGAGGTAATTTTGATCCTAAAATAGGTCAGAAAAATATTCATATGATTTTGAAACAACAATGAAAGTAAATTACTAAGAATATCTTGTCTGTGTACAGTGAGGGATCATTTAAAAATATTTTCAGACTTAGTAAACGTTCCTGATACAGACAAAATTGAGTGTCCCTGAGAAAGACCGAGAAATTTGTCCACTTCTTTTTGCAGCTTGCATCTTAACTACTTAACGTGCCACTCGCAAAATAGCTAGCACAGCAGACTTTCCCTCTACCTTAAACTGTTACTTGCCGGTGGTGTTGCTTGTTGCATAACTCAATATATAGTAAAATAGAAAATTTCAGGTCATTCATATTAATGGTCAAATTGAGCAACCACATACCTCCATTGCTATGTTTCAGAATGTTTACACCGATTTTATTTCCTCCAAGAGAAGCACGCCAACTTTATTGCTTGAAATTTATACAGAATATTTTGTTAAGGAAACCAAGGATGTTTTAAATAATTTACATTGACTGCTTTTCCGAGGAAAAAATAAAGTATGACAGGAAGTCAGTAATATCGCTGTCATGGTTCTATACTTTGGCTATTGATATATTATCTACGATTTTTGGCTTACTTTGAAATCATCACATTTTCTCCAAATATTTTAGATTATTCATCTCCCTTTGGATAAGTGCTCTTCAAGCATCAAGTGAAGAAGAACGAACAATGAATGTTATCTTACCTCATTGTCATTATTCTGAATCAAAGAAGACCCTGCTCCGACAGGCGATAAAGGCGACATCAACTTTCGAATACTTGATGGTGTTTGAACTCTGGGTTGCTCCGGAGTGGCGCTCATCGATGAGTCTTGAAACGACACAGAGCGAGGCTGCCAACTCCTAACAGAGGCTCGGTTTGTTTGCGCTGACTTGAGAATAGACTTGGGTGTCACGTTCGATGGGGATGCAATGGAGGGTGTCACTGGCTCTGGTGATGCCCATGAAGAAGCTGGCGACTGGAAGCTACTTTCGTCTGAAGGAGTTCCTTGAGCTGCGCTTGGAAGTACTTTGCTTGCGATGTTTGAGATAATCCTATGAGTGAGCGAGGGCTTTTCTGGAGAGACTGAACTGATGTTGTTCGTGACGTCTTTGAGTATGCTCTGTGTGAAGATAAAGAGAAAATTTAAACATACAAAATAAATAATACCGACTTACAATTGAATTTGTGTAACAGCAAAAGTCTTTGAAGTAGTTTGCAATTAGTTTTTTTCAAATTTATAGAGAGCTTTATAAATTTAAATTTGAGGCACTGGTCTCAACATGTAATCAGGAAATAAACTAGAACATGGATGAGCTTTCAAAAATACTCCCTTTCTTTGACAGGTAATCCTCATTTACTTTTTCAGCAGCAAGTCTAAAAATGACCCTGATTTTTCTCCATTACCCACCAATTTGGCGTGACTTTGAAATTTTCTTCAAAAGATAGGCTTTTCCTCGAAACATCAGATTCAGCGGCCAAAAGTATGTACATAAGTAAGCATACAACGCACGCCTGAAACAATTTCCTTGCTGTTCTTAATGAAGAAATTTTTCCTGTTAAGTTAATGACATAATCAACCCATTTATCACTTTGTTAAGCTGATCGAATTGTTTTTCGTCTTAAAGTATGGGCAAAATTTTATCCTCAGGTGTCTGATGGAAATACTTCCACCTTTTACATGGTACTACAGTCAAAAACGACCTTAGCCCCTTCTTTTGAATTTGTAGTAGACTGGAATTTAATGATTTCACTGTAAACCATCTAGGATTCTTTCTGACTAATGAGCAAATTTCAGACACTTTTAAGTCGTTCAACTTATTCTGAGTATGTGAAATTTTGGTGGGGAAAAGACAGTGTGTGCTTACTCTATCTGAGGGTCCTACTAAATGAGGAATAAACTACTCACCGTGTCTTTACAAGGGGCAACTCCCACCATTATGCTACCGCTGAATACTTTTCCATTTTGGTAAACAGCTCTGCGGGCATCCATTTTGGAATAATAGCGGATATTCATCCAGTTCCCATGGTTTGGCTGCTTTGTTTCTTCTACTCGTCCAATTTGAGAAAAATACGCTAAAACGAGAGATGCTGCTGATGGTGGGAAACCGAAAACTGTGACCCAATGTTCTGCTGATGCCGCTGGTGATTTTTGCGCCCAGCTGTTGTCGGTATTGTTTTCTGACACAGTCTGACTTTGAACTACAGGGCTGCTCATTCCCATTGGACTGAAGGAATTCCTGAAAATAATCCAAAAATATAATTTTCTATCAAATTTAAAAAAAGGACCAAAAAAGATCAGAATTAATAGACTGGTCCATACTAACGATTAGTCATAGATTTTGTATTGGATATTTTATGTTTTTTGGGTCTTCTTTCACATTAAAAATGCTTATGAAAATCAGTCAAGCTGGTCATCAAATATGTGTGAATGAAAACACACCTACTTAGAAACTTGGGAATGCCCAAATTTCATTGATAATGCCCATTTTTCCTTAAAGGCAATGAAGATGGCGCAGCAATATCAATTTGGGCCTTCAAAGTGTCCCAAAATACTTGCCCTTTGTCACCAAAAAGCTTTCCTTAGGCCAACTCCTTCACCTACTGCAAAGTTTTTTGTCTCTTGAGCATTTTCATTTCTCCCCGTTGGTGTGTTTTTATTTTTATTGATCCAATTATGCTTCTAAGACTTGTTTTAATACATTTTATTTCAAGGTTTATTTTCGTAAGGAATTGATGATGGTGGCTGAAATTATTTCTGATTGCCATCAAGGTTCAGTTAATGATATAAAGTATGCATCCGTTAAGTATGTACCTTCTGATTGCTTGGCGAGCGCCTGCTTGAAGCCGGAAAGTGTCAGCACCCCTGCTTTTAGGCAAGTCAAATGAGTGGAGAGTGTCGAATAAGCCGACAGTTGGTGGACCACCAGGCTTTTCTTTCACTTCTTGTGTTGCCCTGAAACATATAAAAGAACTCATCAATGCAACATATGGAATACAGAGCAATGTTTTTCAATTTTCAAGAGTTTTACTTCCTAATGAGATTTAAAAATGGATTTCTATAAATAGGAGTGACAACAAAAAAACCCACAGGTATTCCAGTAGAAAAGTAACAATTTATTTCTACACTGAAATGGAGCCTACATCACTGCTGCAGTGCTGCAGATTAAAGTGAAGGATAGGCATTAGAATTTTTTTAAGAGTTGTCCTTAAACGTAGTTTCTCCGTGTTCTAACAATGAAATAAATTTGCTGTTTTTAAAAGGAAAATACTGTGGTGCAAGGTTTCTTTAATTTTTTTATTTTCTAATTCCCTGACCTCTTGCTTTTTGACTCCAAAATTTCCGAATTCTCTGACCTTTGAATAAAATTTCCACTTAGATTTTGTGTCTCTAATTGCTAAATTTCTCATCTAGAGATTCAAATTATGGAAAATGGCGATCACAACATGTTTGCACTCTCTCAAATGACACTAACTGAAGTTGCTGAGTTGATATCTTACTCACAAAATTCCTTGACTTCCAGGTTTTCCAGACCTCCAGACACTCTGAAGATAAAAAAGTACTGCTGGAAAAAATGTTTTACATTACTTAATAGTGATTAAAATTATAAGAATGAGAATGATTGAGTAAAATTTGTGGTTTTGACTGGACAGTGAACTGTTTCAGTCATCCACTTTATGAAAATATGAACCGAAATCTAAGAGGGGACTAAAAGTTACTGCAGTACGAACAATATTCCCCATACTAATTTGCTAATCTTGTAAAAATGATTATTTCTAGATTTACAAACCTATTAACTTTATCCATTTTTTGGCTTAGACTCAAACTGAAAGACTCGTTTGTGGCATAGGTCGGAGAGCGGGTGGTCCGTTTGGTGGGGCTGCTTGATGAAAAATGAGGCTGCTCACTCCCCATGAGGAATGACGGGAGGTAGGCGGAAGAGTTAGGCGACACAAGGGGTGAATTCGCCGGACTCACCATCGGAGAGCCAAGAGTCATGGGTTCCATTTTCAAACTGGAAAGAGAAAGATAAAATAAGCACATTACTTAAAAGAACGTATAGAAATTAACGAGATGGCACATGCTTTGTACGTCTACTACAAAGACATATAGACGGAGCACTAGAAGAAGAAAATTATGCAAATTCATGCAAACTCTCCGATTGGCGGCGAAATCAGGACAAGTTTGAAATTCAAACATAGGGTGGGAACTGAATAAAATTGCGTAAACAAAGTATTTTAGGTTGATTTTTGCTCAGATTCACTGACCCACATATATTTTTTAACTTTAGGTTATATTTGGTCCATCATCGACCGATTAATCTAATTCGGGAGAAACAGTCACTTAGGACTGTAATGGCCTGTTTGAACCAGCAGGACCATCATGAGCAAAAGAAAATCTAATTTTATCTGAGATCCTGGCTTATTACGGAGCCAAATTAGGTTTATTACAAAGAGTACCCGTCAAAACGTCATTCATATGTTTGTTTTGAGCATTTAAAACAAGTTTAGAGCAAAAAATGTGCAAAAATCAAGAGAACAGGTTCAAATCAAATGTCCGTTTGCCGCCAAGGATTCCCCTAACACACTCACACAAACGCAGAGCACCAGGGCTGCATCACTTCTCCCCTGTGTGAGTGGATACGAGTGCTCCATCTCTATGTCTTTGGTCTGCTACCACTAAATAAACTTCACCCCTTTTGAAACCACCCTGCTCTAAATCCCTGTTGGGTGAGATCTCTCTCATAGGTCTCTTTGCAGAAAGTAAACCAATCACTGACTGTTTACCGGCCTCATTACATAAAGTTTTCACTGAGAATCACCTCATTGGTACAGTATCGTTATGAGATGGTTTGTGTGCTGCGTAGTGGCATAAAAATAATGTACAGCCAGAGTCGATATTGCGCTTCTTAAATGACAATCCTTTTGTACTCTGAATTACATTGCAAAACTCTATACGCTCAATGGCATTCGACTCAATCTAGAGCAACGAGCGCGAATTGGTGATTACTTACCAACATGCAACTAGGAATCATGAGGACCACAGACAGATGACAAAGATAATTACTAAAACAACAAGATGCCAGAGAGGAGAGTGTTAACGAATGTCTTACTTTTTTGGGGTAAGAAAGTGCGTGAATATACGGAAAACTTGTCAGGCACTGGGTAGCTCAGAGCGAATAAAGATATCCCAGTTATTGACCATTGACAGACATAAGGAGAGGTCTCCGCAAACTTGGAAGTGTCAAGCAACGACGGAACAGAATCAAGAAACTAAAAACCAAACTTACGTTAAGTTATTCGGCTTTCTTCTGCAGACCTCACGTTCGAACGACCACACGAACGAAGCTTTCAGCTTATCAGCATCAGCACATCAGCTTTTAAAGTTCTGTAGCAGTGAATGACATGCAGCACAACAATAACCTAACCTACAAATGAAGATGGCGCCATGGCGGTTGTCTCTGCATGGCGGTTAATTTTGACTGCCATCTTTCTACCTACGTCACTAGTTACGTCCAAAATGCATCCCAAAAAAGAGGTCAAGGTCGTCTTTACGGTGCAGGATTGCACTTTTTACGAAAAATAAAACCTTCAAAATTCATGGGAAATATTTCATGAAACTTCAATTATCTACAATGCATTGAAAAATACTTTTCGATATAATGTTCAAAAAATTATGGAATTTTCTAACTAAACTTCAGAAACTTCAGCGGTCAACACTACCTATACTAGTGGTATGGATTTTTTTTTCTTTCTTTTTTTTCAAATTTTTATCCTATTACAAAATTCCTTGAAAATGTCAAGAAGTGTGGGTTCAGTACTTACCCATAGTTCTTGAAAACATTTCTTGATGTTTTCTTCATAATTTTCTCTCTATTTGCCTTTCTCGGGTTCCATCTTTTAACAGAGGTCTAAACAGCATAGGTATCGATGGTGAAAGTGCAGATAGTGCGTAGGTACGGCCGGGGGTGACCACATGGGCCGCATCCCATGGCGGCAAATTTAGGGGGCGGCAAAGTTTGCAATTTTTTTAATTGTACCTAGGTATAAAAAAAAATCGGATTCAGAAAAAAATTACAAACTAGAAAAGGCGACAAAATCTCTCATTTCCTGAGAGTATGGTAAGTAATTTCTAATTTTGTGGTCTTTTGGTGATATAAGAGACAGGACCTTTAACTATAAGAGTTAAGAGAGAAACAAAACACGCAATTTGGCCTGATGCGGCGCGGCGCAGAGAGCAATGATGACGGGGACTTATATGAAAAGGAGAAGCCCTCGGCGCGGCGCGGCGGTCGGCATGTAACACATCAGCGCCTACAAGACTGCATGAATACTTCACGCATTGCGTCAAACACAATGCGCTCAGCTCAGCGATCGGTGTGAAACGCATAGCGCCTACAAGACTGTAGGAATACTTCACGCATTGCGCCAAACGCAGTGCGATCAGCGCGGCGTGGCGGCGGAAGTAAAAATTATTAAACCACATTTATTTTTGTTCTTTCATAATTTTTTCGTTCAATATTAATAAATGGAAGGCCTTGTCTACACAGAGGTAGGCTTACGAAACTTAACTTTCGCGCAAAGTTCCGTGAACTTTTGCCAGTAGTGTTGACAGGGCATTCACAAAAAATGCGTCCAACACGAGTAAACGTCTTTGGAGTGAACGCGTCTTATGCACTCCTCCCCCGCTGGCACGTTCACTTGATGGTTGTTAGTTTATATATGATGTTTCAAAACGAATGAAAAGGCGGCGGCAGAATACAGGCGGCCCACGGGCGGCAAGTAGGTACCTAAATCCGGCCCTGGTGGGTACATCTCGATTTTTGACAGTTTTAAGTTAGCTGCATAAACGTGTTGTTGATGTCGTCTACCTGCCAGCTAGAGACTTTGATCGAAAAAAATAGGGAAGTCACCTACAACAGAAGAACTTTTTTCGCGTATCTCGGGCTTATGTGCAGAAATACGTAGGTAACTCGTTCGGGTCCCTTCACTTGATGCGGCGCGCCTTCCGCGCAACGCGCCCTCCTACGGATTCCCCGCCTACCGAATTCGTAAGCTCGTAAGCTCTGCCGTGCTAGGGAAATACGCCGTATGATCGTTCGCGAGTTGCAAAATTTCCTTCGCTAAAATGTCTATTTTTAAGGAAATTAATGTTTATTTCCGTCTAAAATTTTCAGAAATCTAGGGTGAAATTGCGAACAAAAGTATCTGAAAAATTAGGAGAAAAAAATCCACTAGTTTACTGGGAAATTCGTGTTTTATTAGAGGAAACTTGACGATGCCTGAAGGTTCATACGGCGTTTTTCCTTAGCACGGCAGAGCTGTTCTGAATTTTTCTATATTTTCGGGAATTCGCTGGTTTTGAAGAGTTGCTGAATGCTTTTCATTCGAGGGCCCTCCAGTATCATTTCTTCATAGGTACCTATTAGGCACTAGCGGCACGAGGCGTTCATGTCCATTATTCACTCTCTGGGCAAATGCAATCAAGAACTGGTGGTATTTACAACGGTTAGGTAGCCCCCTGGGGGTTGGACTTCTTGAATGTCAGGTGGAGCAGCCCCTCGGGGTTGGACTCCTTGGAAGCCAAGGGGAGCAGCCCCTTGGGGTTGGACTTCTTGGATTTCAGGTTGGGCAGCCCCTGGGTCTCTTGTATCCTGAAATCACAAATCGATGGCCAAAGTGCAAAACCGCATATCTCCGTCTACAGCATTACAGACTGTAAATCACACTCTATTTTTTTTTTGGAAAAACTAGTCGAGGTGCTTTCTTCAAAAATTCATCAATTTTTTTTTCTCTGTTGGCACATGATCCTGTAAAAGTTTCAAGCCATTAAGTAAGCTTGTTTCTCTTCGAAAAAGTCAAATTGAAGCAATATTTTTGAAACATCGCAACAGAGAAACTTTCGCACTTTGGCAATCAAAATTTTATACTATACGGGGATAGAAGAACAAAAAGACATTAGCACGGAACCTATCAAAGGTGCGTAGCCAGTCTATTAGTTTGCTCTATTCACAGAATATCTTGTCCTCAGTTATGATTTTTTTGTTTTTAGAATATTGGAACAATGAAAAATAAACTTTCACTGAAACTGAAAAGAATTAGTTAGTTTATTTAAAAAAAAATTACACATACAAAAAAAAAAATAGAAAATAGGGTTGATTCCAGTTAACCAACAATAGTGTAGAAAATTTAATAAAATGTAAAAAAAAATTAGAAAAAAGCCAGCACTGAATTTGTACTCACTCATTGCTAAAGATTCATGCTTGAATTTTTTTGAAACTCTTTTTCAGAGCAGAAAAATGCCCTCGATACGCAAGTAAGTTATGACCTGAGACTTTTTAATTCAGAGTTTCACAATAAGGGCAAAATACTGGTGGTAAAAGTAGGAGGATTTTTTACCGCATGAAGTCACAGCACAGCATAAGAAAATAGGTGTTGGAAAATGCAGAGTAACACAATATATTCCAGTCCCTCCTAAGGTTACGATTGACTGGGGATAAAAAACTACAGCTAACAAATTCTGAAAGCATTGGGGTAGCGAGAGGGAAGGGACGTTTTCAAATAGTTGCTAATGTGCGTCCAGCCGGCTTTGTCTGCAGTCCATTGCATGCTTTCTTCGATCGTTTTGTTAGGTTTGTCATCATTCAATTTGACTAGCAGTTTCAACAGCCGTCCGTAATTCTTGTGCACAGCAGCATGCCACAGTGCAAAATGATGAGTCCCCTGAAAATTAACAAACACATATTTGAGATTAGTGAAAATGATTTTTCAAACAAAACTTCTTTTTTTTCTTCTTTTCAGATTTACAGGCTACCCTGTATTTGATACCAACAACGAATTGCCTATTGGTAGGCATGTCGGTAATTCCCGGATTTTTGTAAATAGAAGAGAACCATTGACATTATTTTAAAATTTAAAACAATTGGTTAGGGACAACACTTTGAAAAAATACTGCTAAAATAACTATCACATGAACGGATTCAATTGAATCAGTCTAACTGCATTTCATATTGCCTGAATTTCTATCAGATTTTATTTTTTTTTTTAAGCAGAAAACTGAAGTACTTGACACTTTTAGATTGTACGTGAATTTGCCCTAGGTTATGAAGAGTATACTCACAAAATTTCTTTTCAATGTTGCTCAGTTTTCTGTTTAAAAAATAAAACAAATCAGAGTTTACTAGGCAACGTTTTAAGTAGTTGGGCTGATGATCGTTAATGTATCTGTAGTGTAAGTCGGCAATCACATAACTCGGTTTGCAACATTGCAGACTTCCTGCCATACTTCATGTTTTAATTGGAAAACTACTCAACAGCAATTTTTTAAAACTGGCGTGATATTTCTTTTCTGTGCAAAGAAAATTCTGCATAAACTCCAAGGAATGATGTCAATTTGTTCTTCTATAAAAAAATAACATAGAGGTGGAGATTTTCAGACACCGCAAACGAGATATGTGATTGCGGACTTATGCCGTCAATATGCTTCAGTTATGAAAGAAAATTTCAAGCATAGCGTTGATTTGTTTTCTTTTAATAAAATAAAATGGGAGCAAAGATTTTGAAACACCACAAAGGAGATACGCGTTCCTGCGGTTTAACAGTAAAAGTACTTTAAAATGTGAGATAAAAATCAAAGATACTAAATTTGACCGATTAAACAAGACTGACTACTGAGGAGATTTTCACAGTGATTATTGACATGGTAGAGGTTGCTTCTTTGAGGCTGAGCGAAAAGAGAAAAATAATTTCCTTACCTTTGGATCCGAAGCATCAACAAATTTCAAAATAAAGCACCAGAGATCATTAATGTTATTTAGCGAACATGCACTCCCCAAACTTTCAAATTCCGGATCAGATGTTCCTTTGCCTTCAAATTCAAGGTAATATCGGCACATGGCGACTCCGCGGCGACCAATAGCTTCGACTAAGATATTACGATTTTTTTCCATTTGGCTGAAAGAATCAGAAAATATAACCAAATTTGAACACAAAGTATGAGCACAATGAGTGTTTGAGAAATACTTGATTGATGAATGCAATCATAACTGCTTTCAATCATTTACTGCTAAACAAGTTTATCAGCGCTTCATAGAAAAACAGTCTTGACCTTTCTTCACAGACAGTTTTCTACATTAGTGGTGAAAGCGAGAAAGTTTTATGGCATGTATTTAATTGTTGACACGAAGTTCTACTTCGCATTGATTGAAAGTAAGGAATAATTAATATAGGATGTTTTAAGAGTGGACCATAGAAAAAAGTATGAATTTAGGCATTCCGATATACATCTCCTCTCTTCAAAATTTCTCATATAAAACGATTTGCACAATGAAAATTACAGCTTTTCACACATAACCAAGATATTAACATAATTACATATATAATAATACTCCTTGAACTACGTTCGAGGGGAAGATACCAGAAAAAACCAAATGGACCACTAGACAAGGTACGAATTACAGCATTCTGATTCATGTTTCTCAACCAAAATTCCACGTAGAACACGATGCGTACAACAAAAATTACCGAAATCAACTCCTTACGAAGATATTTAATGATTCTTGATGCGTGAATTCAGACCATCCGCTCATGAAAACTCAATGCTCTACGTGATTCACATCGCGCGCTAAATGTTTATCATGACAGTCTCTGCGATATAAAAATCTGGCGACCTCGATCTTGACGCTTTGGCTCAGCTATAGCAAATTACTTATAGTTTGAACAACACATGGTGGGAAATGAACATTGCTCGATTGAGAAGCTTGCTGAAACCATTGTAGTGTGCGATTTGACTCACGTAGAGCTTTGAGTTTCTTGTGAGTGGGCAGTTCAAATTCCTCGTGACCAATGTGTAATATAAACGTTAATATCTTCGTTAAGAGTAAGTTTTAGTAATTTTTGTTGTGTAAATCGTGTTTTACGTGAAATTCTGGTTAAGAAACATGTATCAGATTGCTTAAATTCGTACCTTGTCTAGTGATCCATTAAGGCCATGAAATCTGACCAAAAAATATTTGATGATAGCAGTTTTGCAGCAAAATTGCAGCAAAAACCTAGTTTTGTTAAATTTGGCATTTGAGAGAGGATTTAAAAATGAATATTGGGTATTCGTGCCCTCCTAAATCAAGAAATGAAGTCTGAAGCTTCATACTGGTGTCAAACCAAAGCTTGAAGGGATTACCTTTTAACTGAGGGGGCGTCTCCACTCAGATCGTGTTTCATGCCCAAAAACGCTAGTAATTCAGTCTGGTTGATTTTCCCCATGATCAACTCTGTTATTTTTAGTACCCGGCTGATAGTTGACAGGGTGCAATTACCACTCAGATTGAGAGAAGCTGTGTCTGGCTCTAACTTTTGCAGCAAAGCTAATTGTGCAGGCAAGTGATCTGGATATTCATTGATTACTTCATTGAACACCGTTTCTGCATCAGTTAAGCCATCTGAAAGAGAAGTAAAGGGTGAAAACCTGTTAACAACTTCTTTGTGACATTGAAAAAACAATCTGGTAGACTTTTGAATTATATTACCGGAGAAAAATTTATTATTAAGTTTCTAAATCAGTTACATCATTTTTGTTGCAATTATGTTTCTTTTTATGGGTACTATTTATTATTTTAAAGATCCGAACTAAGACTGTTGTTTTTCGCATGACGAACGTATCTTATCTGCTCTTCTACAAAATTCCTACAAACATTTCATTTTTTCATGGGAGAGCCCTCACAAAAATTGGTCTGAAAAATTCAGAGTCTATTCTCCGTAAAGAAAAATCACTAGAAATTTGACATTTCTGTGAATAAAGACATGTAAGTGCGAAATACTGAAACAACGCAATCAAGACTTGTTCCTATGTACAGAGTACAATGAAATAACCATGTAGCTTTACTAGTTTTTTGGGCTGCGAACGTTTCAAAGGAATGATTAGCTCACAAACAAAAAAGGTATGGGGAAAATTAAAAAAAAAAACTTAAAAATTCCCTTATCTATCAAAATTTTTTGATACTCTAATGTCACCTAGAATAGAAACAAATTGAAACACATGAAAAAAAAAAAATTTAACATTTATCAGAGACAATGGTAAGTTTGCTGTTTTAAATATCAGGTTTATTATTCAATATATGTGCATCATCTCAAAATAAGATCAGAGGGGATGAAAATTGCCCTCGGCTTTTTAAAATCTACATATATGTCCAGACATTCTGCATAGAAAATTTTTCAAATTTGAAGGATAAAATATCAGATCAGACTCATCATATCCATTATGTTGACCAAAGGTTAAACTTACCTAATTTTGAAATCCAACTGGTGATAAAATCCTTTTTGGCTTCCGTAAACTCATCCAGTTTGAGTTTTTCTTTTTCTCCTGATTTGGAGTTGTTTTTTTTCACAGGTTCAGTTAAAATATACTTAAACGGATAAACGTCCTGAAAAGTAAATACAATATTAAGACTCATGAAATTTACTGGCAATGAGAAATTTTCAAGTTAAAATCTCTATAATTGGTCTGTCTCAAACTTGCTAGAACAAAAAGAGGAGCTGCTTTATGGTGAATGGCTCCAAAATGACGATGATTGCGGTGAGGAGGTCAGGAATTTGCTTTTAACTTCACAACCTGCCAAAGAAAGCTCATGTTTTAGCTTTATAAAGTGTGCTGAAGTTCTAAGGAAGAACGCTGTATGAGCCTTCAGACGTTGTCAAATTTTCTTTGACAAATTATACATTTTTGGGGAAATTGTGATTATTTTTCTTTTGATTTTGCAGAGAATTTTGGTCATGCTTTGATCCTAAGTGTCTGAAAATTACGAAGAAAACTATTCGTCACTTTTTGCAAAAATAAATATTATCTGAGAGGAAATTTGGCAACATTTGAATTCTTGTACAGCGTTTTTCTTCAGCTTGACAGTGTGTTACAGTAAAAAAATAATTTGATACAGATGATTCACCCCAGTTTGGCATTGATGTTCATGATTTTTCGATTTTTTTCGGATACGTAAATCGTATTCTTGTCAAAATTTATATGAGTGGTGTGACCAACTTAAAACTTACTATCTGCAGTAATTTATATTTTTTTTATAGTATTTTTGTACTTTTGTAAGGTTTAACATAAAACAACCTTAAATTTTCCTGATTTTTGGTTATTTCAAATTTTTTTTTTTTCATTTTGACAGCAAGAAAAAAACAACATGAAGGCATTATGTCTAAATTTATATCCAGCTTCCTTAAAAAACCGATTTTGAGTACCCGTTACATCAATTTTGGTCCCTAGGGAATAAGTTTCAGGAATATTTTGCATTGTTTAAACTTTGTGTACGTTTCAGCCACAATTAATGAACGAGTCAATAGTTGGTGCGGTCTTTTTAATCCCCTACAGAGAGAAAAATTAAAAATGACCATGATACTTACTACTTTCTTTCCAGTTTCATCTTTAGAAAATGAAATATTTCCACTCAAAAACTGTCCTGGTGTGATACTTTTGATCAATCTGTGCAAACAAAGGGTGAGGTGTATTAGATATGCTTTCATGGATTCATGATTAGGGTCATTCCATATAGAACCTACCAGCCATGCAACCGCCCGACTCGGATTTTGATGATAAATTTTTTTCTTGATCAGACCACCAAATAATGAACTTCTGCAAAATATTAGGTCTCAAATCAAAAAACTCACTGAGATATGAATTTTGGAAGTTTTAAGAATTTTCAAGAAAGAGACCTTTCGAACTTCCGAGAAAGAGAGGGTCATTTTCCCCAAAAAAATTCATCCCGGGCCCATTTTTCGTCGGATTGAAGTGAAAATTTGACACAATGTCCATGAAAGTATGTAAATTTGAGAATAAAATGCATAAAGTGTTCGACTTCACTCATTGATGTGCTGCGGTTGATAGTTCGTTGTGATTTTGTCTGATTTTAGCGACAAAACCTTCCCCTCTTCAAATGCTCATAACTTTTGAGCTGCAAGTTATTTTTTGCTCCAATTTTTTTTAAAATGCTCCTAAGAGTATTAGGAAGACTCCTAAAAAACAATTCTGATGGCGTTTTGGGCTTTAGTATCTTTTTTTTTCACTTTTGTCCGAAAAAGGCCTAAAAAACTGGAAATAACACCAAAATTGTTCCGATAATCGACCATTACCCTGAAAAGTCAACTCAAAAATCGCTCAATTTTTGCCTGAATGGTCCTTACTGTGTGTACAATATGTTTAAAAAATAAAATCAATGGTATTTCGGGTTTATATATCTTTAACTTCGAGTTTTTTCCGAAAAAAGGCGAGCAAAACTGAAAAACACTGAAATTACACCAATTATCGGCTCTAACGTTGGAGTAGCAACTCAAAAATTGCTCACATTTATACTGAATGGTTCTCACTGCATGTGAAATGCGTCTGGGGAATAAAAGTGATGGTATGTTGGGTTTCCATAACCCTTTTCCCAACATTTTTACTCAAGAGAGGCTCGCTCAACTGAAAAAAGCGCTAGGAAAATCTCATTAACCGACCATTACATTGAAAAAACAATTGATTGGGGGCCCAGATTTTTCACCAAAGGACTCTTGTTGTATGGGAAGCACACTAACTTGAGGAGTGAATATAGTGTATTCTTGGTTGTAGTAGTTTTCCCCTTCACTCCAATCTTTACGATCGGCTTTAAAGTAAGGAAATAAAACTGTAGGTATCTCTTAACTGATAGGCATCTGTTATGGAATATGAGTATGTCACGGGTGATAGACTCAAATTCGTTCTACATGATTTTTGTACATATTTTTTCCCACCCTTTAAGAGTGAAACCCTTGCTTGAGATGTTGAGGAAATAAATAGTTGACTCAATTTTTCAAAACTATAATTACAATACTTCAACTCTAGTCAGCATGAATAACCTCCCTCAATTTTTAACAATTTAATGTTCTGATAATTCCTATTAGAACTTTTTATCTTTTCCATTAATTTTTATTTCAGAATACATTTGAAAGTTATTAACCTCATTATGATGCCAACCAGGAGTCAGTAAATCACATTAAATGTGAATAGGGATGCTGTCAACACCTTCTCATCTTTTTGCCTTACATTTTCGAATATTTCTTATTAATTTTAGAACACTCATTAGTGATGGCTGGATTTCGTCCACTTTTGTCTTCTTCACCCCTATCTCCCAGCCATCACCAAGAATCACCCATAAATTTAATTACTAAACTTGCAGCTGATAACTACATAGATTATAGCCAACCAATCTTGTGTAGGCTTGTTGTCTCACCACCCGTGACCTCAGCAAGTCTACATAAGCGTGCGCTGCCCTAAAACCTAGGTCTGTCTGTCTTTTCTCATCTCTTAGACCCCAGGTTCTTTACCATCTAGACCCGTACAAGTACGTTTGTGCCCACTCTCGCCTTCTTGCACATTTTCTGAGTGACAATTTTCTTTACTGTTTAACTCTTGTGATTCTGTGCTATCTCTTTTGACTCAGTACAACTCTAAATTTCATCTCCAAAAATTCAGTATCTATAATTCTCAATCAATTCTAGTAGTTTTTTGATTCTACCTTTTATTAAAAATCAACTGGTGCCGAACAGTCTCACAAACTTTCAACCCGAATTTGAGTCTATCACCCGTGACATACTCATATTCCATAACAGATGCCTATCAGTTAAGAGATACCTACAGTTTTATTTCCTTACTTTAAAGCCGATCGTAAAGATTGGAGTGAAGGGGAAAACTACTACAACCAAGAATACACTATATTCACTCCTCAAGTTAGTGTGCTTCCCATACAACAAGAGTCCTTTGGTGAAAAATCTGGGCCCCCAATCAATTGTTTTTTCAATGTAATGGTCGGTTAATGAGATTTTCCTAGCGCTTTTTTCAGTTGAGCGAGCCTCTCTTGAGTAAAAATGTTGGGAAAAGGGTTATGGAAACCCAACATACCATCACTTTTATTCCCCAGACGCATTTCACATGCAGTGAGAACCATTCAGTATAAATGTGAGCAATTTTTGAGTTGCTACTCCAACGTTAGAGCCGATAATTGGTGTAATTTCAGTGTTTTTCAGTTTTGCTCGCCTTTTTTCGGAAAAAACTCGAAGTTAAAGATATATAAACCCGAAATACCATTGATTTTATTTTTTAAACATATTGTACACACAGTAAGGACCATTCAGGCAAAAATTGAGCGATTTTTGAGTTGACTTTTCAGGGTAATGGTCGATTATCGGAACAATTTTGGTGTTATTTCCAGTTTTTTAGGCCTTTTTCGGACAAAAGTGAAAAAAAAAGATACTAAAACCCAAAACGCCATCAGAATTGTTTTTTAGGAGTCTTCCTAATACTCTTAGGAGCATTTTAAAAAAAATTGGAGCAAAAAATAACTTGCAGCTCAAAAGTTATGAGCATTTGAAGAGGGGAAGGTTTTGTCGCTAAAATCAGACAAAATCACAACGAACTATCAACCGCAGCACATCAATGAGTGAAGTCGAACATTTTATGCATTTTATTCTCAAATTTACATACTTTCATGGACATTGTGTCAAATTTTCACTTCAATCCGACGAAAAATGGGCCCGGGATGAATTTTTTTGGGGAAAATGACCCTCTCTTTCTCGGAAGTTCGAAAGGTCTCTTTCTTGAAAATTCTTAAAACTTCCAAAATTCATATCTCAGTGAGTTTTTTGATTTGAGACCTAATATTTTGCAGAAGTTCATTATTTGGTGGTCTGATCAAGAAAAAAATTTATCATCAAAATCCGAGTCGGGCGGTTGCATGGCTGGTAGGTTCTATATGGAATGACCCATTAGTATATTTTGATAATGAGCAAGAAAAGAGTGATTTTAAAAATATGTGGTCCATTTGCCCTGGACACTTGTAATAATATCCAAAGTTCACCTCCGAGTCGAAGGTAACCTGGCCGAATCCACACACATACTGTTCTGAAAGTGGTTATTGGTAAATTCTTGGGTAAAAGAAATAATACAACAGGGAATATTGCAGATAAAAGTTCTAGAACAAAAAAAATACCCTTAGGACTTTGTCGTCCAAGGAGATATAGCTAGTAGAGTCAAAGAGCTTGGATTCTTTGTAACCCAAAATTTTTTCTAAAGAGGTAATCTTTTAAACTTGGAAATTTTAGCCTTCAGACCTTCTTCATAGGAAATTTTGGTCATAGATGCTCCCTGCCCCATAAAAAAAGACCACACACACTTAATTCAGTTCTTTTCCGCTGTTCCAACCTTGCCTCACTCCTCGAACCTGAACATTTCCCCACCATTTGGTTTTGACAACTCCTCTGGAAAATGCTTCAGACGTGACTGCGATTGCAAGTATCTTTCCACCAAGTAGCATATTTTGGAAGTTTTTATGGCATCTCAGGGTTCAGAATTTGGTGCGCATGGTCCTTCCTGCCTACGCCAATGACCAATTATTTGCATTAACGCAATATTAATAAGCATTCACATAAATCTAATAAGCACACCTTCAAGTTACAATGCGTAATGAGACTTACTTATCATTGGGGAGTGCAGCAAAATAAACATTGAAGGGACTTTTTCCTCCGTGAATGATAGCAGAGGTTAGTTTACTTTCACCAGTGGTTGCTGCGGATTTTGAGCTGTAGACATCCAGACTTATTGAGTTGGGCAACTTCTGAGAGCAAAATAACGGCAAATCCACATACTTCTCTAGCAAGTCAACCTTCTCGTGTCTTATTTGATGCTTCACGGTATAGTCACCTTTTTCTAACTTCGTCACCCACTAGAAATTTAGAAATTTATGTAATAAAAGATATATATTCTTAAAAATATAAAAACTGAAAGAATATTTTTGAGAAACAAGGACACAACCTGGTAAACTTTGATACATTGACATTTCATTTAAGTTGCTGATTCATTCTAGACTCAGTCAATAGGGCTATTGCCAATCTTTTCCCCCTTTTTCTCATTTTCCAGAAGTACTTAAGATATCAAGAATCCTACATCTGCCTATTTTTCATTCAATCAAATTTTAGCTGAGAGACTGGCCAGCAAACTCGCCAAAAATCCAATCTCACTTCAAATGGAAAGGTATTGTGCCAACAAATTTCATGAAGTCGTAAGCAGAATTGGCTGCTGCGTATATTTTCCTCTGTGTTTGTTGATTCACTTTGAAATTGCAACTGTATCGAAAGATAATGTACCTTGACGGTGCATGCAGTATTATTCGCAGCTTAAGGTGAATATTTCTAACATTTTTTCTAGATGTAACTTCAATTTGTGATGTAGATCTTACGTCCGCTATGTTACACTGACTTCATAGTGGCTGAAACTATGGGTCGTCGCTTTACATGACATGAGTTTCTGGCTGATGAGAAACATTCTTTTAAGTGCTATAACTTTAAGCCCTTTTTTTTAAATAAGGAAATTATGATAAGGTCACTTAATTTTGAGAACACATTGGAGGCATCTTGAAGCAAAGGGAGCAAAATCCATTTTGCTGATTAGCCCCACGACGCCAGTATTCTTACATAATGCAGAACTCATCAGCAAAAAGGACTTTGCTCTCTTCACTTCAAGATGCCTCATTTCGCAATAAAATTTATTATATGAACAGCTATTTTGAAGGAAATTTTTTGACATAAAACAGCTCCTGAGCTGCAATTTATTCTTTCCTCTAAAATTAAATATGAAGGTTTCTAAATAAATGTTTTAAGTACTATACAACCAGTTACGGTAAGACCTTGAATTATCGGATCGCGATTTAACGGATTTCGCGATTTAACAAATCGATCCTTCGGTCCCTTCAAAGGGACCGACTAGCGCGATTTAGCGGATTTCGCGATTTAACGGATTCGGCCTTCAGTCCCGAGAAATCCAATAAATCGAGGTCTTACTGTACGTAAAAAAAAAAAAAAAAAAAAAAAAAAACTGAGTTTTTGTTTGTTTGAATAATGATACATGAGAGTTAGCAACGCAGTAGAACTTTAAGAAAATACTGATACACCTAAAAACCATTCACATTCTTATTACTGCTGAAAAGAACAGGAAAAATTACTGAAGATTGTAGAAAATACAATTTCCTGACGTTTCCATGTCAAATTTTGGTAAAATTCCCTGACAATTGAAGATATGCCGGGTGGTTAAGAAGACATAATTTGACATAATTTTCAGGCAAACTTCGTTGTTAGAAATGTCAAACCTATTCTAAAGGGAAATCAAGGTGATTTAGGAATTTTCCCCCGACACTTTCATCATTTTCCCGATCATTTTCAGATTTTCTTTGACTTTTTAAAAGTCCCTGATATTACCCAATATTCCCTGACTAACTAAGGTAACCCTGTGCAAAGCACTCTCACACTAAGAAAGTCGAAAATGGGAAAGAAATGACCTGACAAACAGAAAAACTTTGTAAATGAATGACCTTACCCTGTCAGCATAGGAGCCACCAGTGTACACAAGTTGTTTGTTGGAGTCGTAAATAAACCATATCTGTGATTCGAAGTCTGATTCATACAAGGCATCACTCAATAGACCATTAATCAGTACAACTTTGGTCCCTTTATGAACATGGAACGAATAATTGAGCATGAGCTGGTAGATCACTCTTTTTTCAGGTATGGTATCTCTATCTGAGAGGAGTGGTGTCACTTTAGCTGAAGTTGGCCGTAGAACTGAAACATTGTGGTTTAGCTTGACAGAGGGTGCAATGTCCTCTCGGACGTTTGACTGTACCATAACCGAATGGATACCATCAGCATGGTGCATTGTGATTGAGGATTGGTTTGGTCTTGCACCAAAGAACTGAACTGAGAAGTTCAATGAAAAATTCCCTTCTTCCGACCAGAATTTAGCTATTGCTATCTCCAGCACAATACCACCCTGCAAGAGAAAATTCTGACGTCAAAAATAATTTTTGAGTAAGTATATAAGTGGATTTTATTGATTTTAAATCAGGTTGTACACCTCACTTTCTACAGCTGTTGAGTAATGAGAATTAAAACTGAAAGTTTTACAAAAGCCTCTATAGAAATGCAAATTTTACTGAGGCTCTGTAGAATTCTTATGTTCCACAAAAGCATCTACAGATTAAAGATAAATTGCAGATATAATTCGACAATATATTATTTGACTTTCCTTAAGAGGAAAATTCCATAGGTCCTGCACATTTTTCAAAGAAAAATTCCACAGGTTCTGCGCTTTTTTTTTTTTTAAATGAGATCTGTAAACCAAAACTACCTATTACTTTTTTCTTTTTTTTTCAAAATATACTAGACTTTTAAATTTTTGCAGCTTCAGAGGTGCTTGTAATTTTTTGCAGATCTTGCATTTATGCTCAACAGGTTTTAATGTTAGAATATTGAGAGGGCCCCTGAATAATTGCCTTTAATTATAAAGCTGCCGATGATTCTAAATTGAATTTAAATTTACCTGAACTTTGAAAGGCAACTGTTGGTCAGAGTCTGCTGTGATTTGAGTCATTTTGTGGAATTCAAGAACTTTACAAGATTTTTTAGGCTGCGTCTGCACACAATGAATCATGAACTTCGATGACTTGTCCTTATCTACACCTCTAAGTTGCATGACTGAAAATACAGGAAAAAGTCATGATACATGACATAGCAGATGACAAAACAAATTAAGTGCAATCCAAAAAGAGCAACTTTAACATTGGACAACAGTATAAAAAAAAGTACAAAAAAATGATGTAATTCAAGTATAGGTAGAATACATACTCTAAACTATAAATAAGCTAAAATTGTTATGTAGGCCTTGTATGAAAATTTTTTGAACAATTGCCTGGCAGAGAGGTGTTGGTATCCGTCTATCTCTTGCATTGTACAAAGGTGGCTTATTTTGCATTGCCGTTCCATAGAAAAACCAAGACATTCATTTTTACCACTAGTGGTAAACTGTGGGAGGAAGATGGCAACAGAGCACAAGACAAAAAATTGAAAAACTAGGGGAAATTCATGGATGAAAGTTATGCAGATTTGTGGCACCAAAATCAGAACAGTATGAAAGGACCGAGATGGTTCAGCTGTTGTCTGTCCTTTCTGATTTTATATTGGGCTGCAACTGACTTTCATTACTACTAAAAAGTGTTGTCTTTTTCCAAGTCCAACCAATTTTATGTCAAAGGACATAATATATTTGTATTTTGGTCCGAGTACAATGTTATTATTCATTAAAACAATACCAATGGATAAAATATTATATGTTACTTGAGTTGGGCCGAAACGGATTTTCTGCGTCACCAGATATAAATACCAATTTTTTGTACCCAGTCGAAGCCAGTTATTTGATAATTTGCTGAAATATCCTGCCAAAATCTGATATGTAATACTAGATCCAGGAAGCGCTTTCTAGTGTGAGAAAAAACTCCCTATTTTTTGTGCTTAAAGTGTTTACTCTAACCCCTCTGAACATGGAATGTACGTTTTCCTAAATGAATGTAATTAAG
Source organism: Bemisia tabaci (assembly GCF_001854935.1). NCBI lineage: Eukaryota > Metazoa > Arthropoda > Insecta > Hemiptera > Aleyrodidae > Bemisia > Bemisia tabaci. Next base: position 125,742 of record NW_017547090.1, read on the forward strand.
AACCCTCCAAAAATTAACAAAATTAGTTTTCTTTTCCCTCAACCTCACTCTCCCCTCGTTTCACTTAACCTCTCTTGCTTTAGACCTGGATTTTGCTGCTGAGAATAGACTCATACACCCACTCTCATTCATTAAATGTTTTAGTTATCAGTATCGTACTCATAAGAAACACCATCCTTTGAAAGATGCCACAAAAACAAGAGTTTGCTAATAACTGAGAAATGATCATCTAAGACCCAAAAATTTGAATAAAGAAAATGAGTGTAAACTGGAGACCTACCTGCCCAAGTTGCAGTATCTGGGGTCAGGATGAAAAATCGTTTGATTTCATGCTGTTTAAAGTCACAGTTGTTAGATTCTAGTAGATACTGTTTCGTAGGTCCCAGAGGGAATGTAATAGGCTGAAACACTGTCACTTCAACAGTGAATACAGGTCCTCTTTCAGGGTTTTTACAATCATAGGCACGAATCCTGTACAGACATGAACAGGAAAACAATTAATGATTAAGCAAGAAATTTCACTGACTTTTAAGTTCTGTCTTTTAAGGCAGAAGGAAATGAAATTATTTCAAGAACAATTTCAATAGAATTCACCTTTTGAAAGATGAATTGATATTGTTTTCATAACATTTTATGGGATTTACTTTGTATGTTTCGGCTGTAACTTAAGGAGACTTCTATTTTTGAGTAGGGTTCCTTAAAATCCTCATAGTTGGGTTATCATTGCACACTTGTTCAAAAACTAAGACAACAGCAGTGTTGGATTTGATAATTTTTACACCAGTTTTGGAAGCAAAAAGAAGAAAAAATCAATTCCCACAGATTTCACAAAGCAAATTCATAGATTTCAATTTTAAAACTTAGAACTTCAATTTACATTGCTGCAAAAACATGAGGGTTTAAATTTGAGAATGAGATTCAACATTAATAAAAGTGAAAAAATGGACAAATGCTCTTTCAGTTGGAAAAGGGATAAACTGGTATTGATTTTAGCTCCAATTTGCAGCCTAGATTGATACCTTGTATTATGCACTCCTGGTTGTAGTCCGGAGGGATCAATTCTAACTGACAAAGGCCGTGCACAGTTCATAATTTCCAAATGACGTGAACAACTAATCCAAGGGACATCACAGACTAAATTCAGACTTATTTGAAACTGAAGCTTTTTTTCTGGATCTGAAGAAAAGAAAAGGACCAAATTAAAGATTACTTAATTGAAAATAAATAACTGGAATAATTCAATTAGGGAGGACCACCATACAACTATGGGGTACAAATCAGAGTTGCCTAAGCCATAAGCTGCCTTTCAAAATGGCATAGGGAGGAGAGTGATGAGGTCTGGTATAAAACTGCCCCGCCTCCCCTTTTAGAACGTTTGCTAAAACAGCATTGATGGTAATCAAAATGTTGATAGCCAAGGCATTTGGGTGCAACTGATTTTACTGTTTCTTGCTATACAACAATGGTATTATAGTGTCGTAACCAACTGACATGGCAAAAGCTGCCGGGTGAGCGCCAATCGTTTTAAACGACAGGTTGCTCTCTGCTGATTACATCTATACTGGGAGAATTGACAATGGCAGTAAACATGTTAATGACTATTTTTATGTTCAAAATATTTATTCTTGAATTAGAATTTTTGACCAAAGCTAGTTACCAGTAGTTGAATTCAAAACTACTCTCAACTTATTTCATTCTGAAATGCGACAAGGTGCGTTTCCTTAAACTCAGTGCAAATGAGAACTTAAATCTAATGATCCAAACTTAAAAATGAAATGTAAGTACAAATAAACATTTTTCAAATCAAATCTGAAAGATATTTAACAAACATTTTCATTATTGTTACAAGAGGAAAAATTTGACAAATAATTTGGTAGGATACGTAAAAAATAAAAAATAGGAAACAATTAGTCTATTGCATGCAAGAGATACATCCAACTGAAAGCATTTTTCTAAGGTTAATTCCCTCAAAAATCCTGTTTGGCACACCAAAAAGTTTGAAATTCATTTCTTAGCGCGCAATCTGCATAGTTTATAGCATGCTTTCTCACATTTACCGCATATGCGCGCAGTTTTTCATAGTGGCCCGCAGTCAGGTTTGCCTAGAGAGAAACCTGACCTAAATAAATAAATAATCTCGCGAACTGTTATAAACCCGCCTTGCGTAAGATTTCAATTGATTCAAAACTGTAGTTTTTGCAAAATTAAGAAAGAAAAAGGAAACAAACACTTGAAAACGATTGAAATCTTAGAGCCGATAAAGTTAGTGAAATCGTTGGTTTATTCAAATAAATTATCCTTAGTCCTCTGCCTGTTCAAACCTGGTCAGCGGTGACTGATTAAAATTGCCGCAGACGTGGAAAACTTGAAAAAGCGTTTTAAAAACTATGCAGATTGCAAAGTAAGGAATGGATTTCAGATTTTTTTAACATGCCACTTGTGATTTTCGTATAATATTACCCACACATTGCACATCTATTTGGCTGTAGGTCTTGCGTGCAACAGACCCCTCGGCATATTTTCTTGATGAATCATAAAACTTACCTATTTTATCAGTATTGAAGAAAATTGGCTCTACCGTTACCAGATAGTCAACTGGGTCTTTTAAAATACCATATCGGAGGATGATTCCTTTGGCATTATTTGCCCCACATGTGACTCGAAACCTCACATCTCGCTCAGGTACATCTTGATAATTGTTGAGGTAGTCAAATGCTTTTTCAACCTGCATAGAGACACCAAAAGGGTAAAACCAGAATTATATTATTGTCTTCTAATAATTAGGAAAGAAAAAAGAAAAACTTAAGAGTGCTTCTGGGTAAAGTCTCCATGTGACACTGTAATAATGCAGTCATGATTTTTGGGGCATAAGGCATATAGGTAGACGTACTTTTGGACTTAGTTTTGGAACATCATAGGATCTTTTTTTAAATTCAGTGCTTAGTTCACCGAGAGATTTTTTTCTTCATTACGTTTACACAAAATAAGTTAAAAAAGATTACTGGAAAACTTTAAAGTTAGATCTATGAATAAATCATCTGATGTCACAATTCATAACACCACTAATGAACTTAGTCTTTGCTGATACTGAGTATGGTTGCATTGTTTGTGTTTTGAGGGATAAGCAGAGAAAAAATAAGAAAAGCAAAAAGCAATAACATCAAGTTTTCTCAAATTTTTAGTTTTCAGAGCAATGAGGGAAGAGTTCAAACCTTACTTTGATAATTTACCTGTACTAAACCAGATCCTTGGGCAAAAGGGTCCTTGTCGCTCAAAAACTGGGCTGTGTTTTCTAGGGCCCTTTTTACTTGAAAGGGGTTGTACAGAAGCTTTTTCTGTATAATTCCAGACAGGATGACAGCTAAAAAAAGAGTTGAAAAATCATTGGATGAATTAGCAGTTTGAGATAAAATGGTGTGTACTTGAAACTTGATTAACAGTACAGCCATACAATAGGACCCCAAAAATAAAACCGACAATCTTTACCCTAGCCGTCACTTTTATAGAATTGAATTGACTGTTCCTTTTCCTAATGATTCATTTTGACATTTTAACGCATAAAATTTAACCAAAAATTGGCGACGGCTGTTCTGCTCAAATGTGTTTTTGCCTTGCATCATTAATCTATTGCATTTATCTCATTCAGCGGTACTTTGCGGTAGTTTTTAAGTATGAATGACATTCACAATTATGAATTATTATTTTTTACTTACTTACATATATTACTTGATAATCCAAAAATAAATAAAAAAATTCCAAAAGGGGTTAGTGAAATTTTGGGTGATTGTCCTTTGACCATGCTTCCATGTAGAGTGTGTGACTGATGTTAGATAAAGACTCTCCCCTAATACAACAGCAGTCATTATTGGCTCATCATTGATGCTTCGAAGTAAGTTCAGTAGTTTTGGAAAGAAAATAGAAAAAAATAAAAAATAAGGGCACTATCGTATGCTTGAAAAATTGTGCACAGCATAGGAAGGTTTGATTACAAACCCTAGGAGCTCCAGAAAAGTACATGTATTCAAACATAAGGAAAAAAATAATGAGATTGTGAAGATCCTAAAAGTAGCCTCGCGAAGACAAATATTTTGCACATTTTTTGACAATTATGAGAGTGTATACTAAATCAATTAAACTTTTCCTCTGTGTTGGATTGAAACTAATGAAATAAGTAAATATTTTGCAGCACTGTTTACTTACCCACGCAGCCAGCACAGTTTGGCGAGGCCATGCTTGTTCCATTCATCAGCTGAGATCCTTTGAGCGTACACTTCGGGACAGAAGTGATAGCACCTCCTGGCGCACAGACTGTTATTCCCTTCCCGCCATCCAAAGTTGGGGCACGGGAAGTCCACGTGTATGGTGTTCCAGGCATCACCCTCCTCAGGCTGTACTCGGCAGCCATCATTTCAGGAGAGACATACGCTCCGACACCTGGAATTTGCCGTTATGTAACACTTTAAATGTAGCATTCATTGGGGTTTATTCATGTAGCAATAACTACAGGGTGGTGGTGCAGAGAGAGGGTGGAATAATAAGCGCAGCGGACCAATTGTTGAAACTGATAGACAAAGCTATAGACAAAGACAACAAAAGGGATTTGGAGGGATCCTATTGGTGGAAACGGGTGGTGGCAAAGGACATAGGAGGTAGGTAATGGACTAACTAACGGCAACCCACCGAAGACCCGACAGTTAGTCCATCATTGTCTTCCTTAGTCTATAGAAACTAACCATGTCAACCAGTAGGATTGCTCCATACTCCCTATGTCTTCTTTGTCTATCGCTTTGTCTACCAGTTTCAATAATCAGCCCGCAGGGAAGCCCTACTTGGACGAACTCCCCACTTACTTCAAAGGTTTATCTCCTGGCAATCAACAATTTGACAAACTGGTCAAAAATTATCTGGTTACATTTCAGCCATTCAATAATGATGAAAGTGACTAATCACTGAGAAGTAGATTTTCGTTGTTCTTTAAGTCAAATTCTAGCTCTGCTATGAAGAAAAACCTCACAACAGGGGAAAATGCAATGATACGACACAGCCGCGCTTGCACTCCATTTTAGTCTCTTTTCCTGCAAAAATATTTCTGTTTTTAAAAATCTGATCCCCAGAGAAAACGTAAAAAATTGGTCAAAATTATTTTTTTAACAGGTTTAGTTTAAAGATATCATGCTTAAAAAAACGCGTAGATCAGCCAAAAGGCACAATTTGCCCAATCATTTCTGCAGCTTAATAGCTCGCAAACGTCTATTGTGAACTCTTTTTTTTTTCAAAATCCTTTTCCCCCTTCTCAACTCACTTAATCTAAACTTTAGAGGGGGTCAGCCATTAAAATATCAAAAAAAGTGAAAATATTGACCACCCTGGTAAATATTCGTTAATTAGTTAGCTAGACTTAAAAAATTAGTGTTTGTACAGAAATATATCTACAAGCATTCACAAAAAAATTTTACTGAACCATCGACTGGCAATCACTCTCTTATTTTTCTGTAGTTTTCCTTTCATTTGATGAAGTAATTGGAATTTCTCATGCAATAAGCTAAAAAAATAAATTAATAAAGAAAGTATTATAAATGGGACATTCACTTGTTTAAAAAATTTACCTATGATGTTGTCGGTGGCGATATCTGGTGGAGTGCCAAGGGTGCACAAAGCTGGACCATTATTTCCAGCAGCAGCCACAAAAACTATACCATACTTATCTATTGCCTCTGACATGAGTTCACCAACCCGCCTGAAAAATTATCAAGCACACTTGTTAAGAATGGCACTCAGCAAACAAATCGGAGCAACACATAAAAGGTCTTTCATTCCATCCGAGTAAATTAGCTGTGTAAGAAGGAAATCGAATTTTATTTAAAAGGAACATATCGATCCTCCCAAGAAAATTAGGCTCAATTTTTCTGAATATTTTTCGAAAATTCCTCAAAAAACCTTCTCACATCCTCAATACCCTTCAATATTTCTTCTGCAGCTAGAGTGATTGTTCTGAAAATAGGCAAATTTGATTTTGATATCGTTTGTTATTCAGTTCCAGAACTCATTAAACTGAAGGTAATCTTGACACACAATCACAATCAACATCATGCATGTACAGTGTTGCAAATGTATTTCAATGTATCACTTGTTACCAGCTCAAATGTATCACTGTATCCCTTCAAAAACAGTTGAGTAACCAAACCAAAAACTGAAACTAGAAAGATAAAAAACTAAAGGAAATAAACGATGGGAGAATGAAAGATTTAAATGAGTGACAAAAAATTTACCCTGAGTTAGACCAATGGGCGTGTTCACCATAGCTCATGTTGATAACATGAATTTTGAGGCCTTTTTCACACCACCTCATCAACTGGATGATGGACCGAATGATGGCGGTGCCTGTTTCTAAAGAATCTAACCGACTATCACCTGAAAAAGTTCAAAAGACCATGGAATAAAATCATGAGTGTCTTATTCATGTTATGAGATTACGTTTGAATTTAGAGCTCTGCTGTATAAATGCTTTGGCAAATTTTTTCATCTTAGAAGTGACGGGTTAAAAATGGTGCAAATATTTTGAAAGGTAATTTCGAGGTTTCTGCACCAAATCTAAGTGCATCAGAAATTTTTATCAGCCGCAGTAGTCATACCATGTCGACGGTGAAACTCTCAAACCAGCTACCACAGTTTGTAACGTTACAGACTTCCTGTCAGACTTCATTTTTTTAATGGAAAATTACTTAACATCTTGAAAACTTACAAGATTTTCTCCTCTGTGTGAGGAAAATTCTATGCAAATTGCATGGAATGATTTGTTCTTCTTCAGAAAAATAAAATGGAAGAAAAATGGAGATTTGTACACACCACAAACAGGATACGAGGTTTAGGAGTTTCACCATCACTATGGTGAAATTTAATGGTCAAGTCCCAATGTATTGCACCTTTGAAGATAAAGAGGTATAAGTTAAATCCTTTGGTGCTAAAAATCATGATCTAAATTTTTAAGCTTCTATCTAGTTGTGAGTGCATTTGTTTCTGATATGATCAATAAAGGAATTCTATTCAAAGAGACTATGGCAGGTCATTGGACGTAACATGTTCTTGGATTCAACCATTCAACTGCAAAGGGCACAGATTTATGGCGTTGAAATTTTATCCGTCTAACAAAAACACAAAAACAAAAACAAAAAGACACTTTGCGATTGGAAGAAACTAAAACTAATTTTTGAAAAAAAAAACACTGTACAGATTTCACCAAGAAAGCAGAAAATGTAGAATCTAGGATTAAGAATTACATTATTGAAGGTAGGGAAGAGAGAAGACGCCAATTTTTAAAATTTAGGTATTATTTTCATTCAACTGAAAGGCACTTCCTTTCAGTTTTGTTTATTTCCGGGACAAATTTGTTTATTTTCTGCTAATTTACACAGATTTTTTAAATTCTTTGACATTTTTCAGAAACTTTTTCATATCACCAGATTGGCAAATTTTGAAGGAAAAATTTTTTCTGCTTCTAAGTTAGTTCTGGTCTAGCAAGAACAAAATTAATTTATTTAGTTATCTTAGATTTATCTTTAAAATTATTTAAGCCTCAAAAACAGCTTGATTACTCACCAATTGTTAACGAAACTAACTGTGCACCAGGGGCAACACCATTCTTTTCGGGATCATCAGGAAAATTAGCCGCAGCAATTGCAGCTACATGAGTTCCATGAGATCCTGGAAAACAGAAAATGAAGAATGAAAGCTCTAAGATTCATAAAGTAATGGGATAAATTAATCTTCAGGATCTTTTAGGATGAATTTGAGCACTCAGAGGCCAATTAATATTTCAACTACAAAATATTTACTTGGTAGACTTGAAACATAGTGAATACTAGAGATATTCATAACTTGGTCACAGTTTGATAAGCTCATATGAAGCTATGTCAGTACATAAAAACAGCGGATGTCAAGTTTTCCAAGTTCTGAGAGCATTGCGTTCAAAGTTTTCAATGCTGTATACCTATTTCAGTCGACCAAAAAATTTCTGATTGCAATCATGGAGTTTCTTTTAATGTGGCAGTTTTTTTCATTTTCTTGTAATGGATGGATGAAGAGCACAACAACAAAATTCGTGCATAGCTTTAAACAGAACTTACCACAAACAGATACTAATTCAAGAACATCCCCATTATCATGAACGTTTATTGACACAGTCATTTGGTCTTCAGGCGAAAGAATGGTGTAATCGCGGGTTACTGAATATTCACCCAGGAGCTTGCATGATGCTAAATCACCTTTTTCTGAGGTGTCAATGCATGCACTGAAATAGAAAACACATATATTAATTTCAAAATCACATTTACAGGAGAAGAACCAATTAGAACCATATTGGCATTTTCATAACAAAGTTTCTTGGCCATTTAGGGTTTAAAAAATCTGAAAAATTCCAATAAACTTAGTTCAGCTTGGTACTTTTAGAATATGAATTTTAAAAAAAAATAAAAAAGAGTGCTCCTGACCTATTCTCTAAGGTTATATTAATTCATTCATGTCAAGGTAATTTTAAAGCGAAAAATTATACAATGAAACAATATAGAATTTGCAGGTGTCAGAAATTCGATGAATTTCAAGTTTAAGTTGAAACTACTGAGTGAACTGAGTGCGAGGATACTCTTGGTTCATGAATTGAACAATTATTGGAGAAGATAAGACAAAATGATCTAATCTGCTAAAATACAAGTGTTTAAATGGGAAATACCGCCAGATTACGTCACTAGGCAGTGCATTTTCTTACTTATAAATCTATTTTCGTATTATTTCCCATATTAGAAAAAATTATGAAAAATACTGTGAAATCAGCTCTTTCAGCACTTTCAGATGAAGCAATAAAAATTTTGCATGCAAATTCTCCATTTAATCTGGAAAATTCAGTGCGAGGATTGCTCATTCACACAAAAATAAATGCACTGCATACCACCAATGCTTGCCGTTATGAAACAGAACGCAGTCATACGTAGGACCGCAATCAGTATACTGCTTTTCAAATTGATTTAAAATATCCACACGGGCTGTAGCTTCCTCTTTGATCAACAATTGAGCAGGGTCTTGCTTTTTGCTGTCGCTGCATTCCTGTCACACAAAAAAGTACATGTTCTTATAGACAGAGAGAGGGCAAAAAATCAATGGAAGAATATTTGCAAAATTTCTTCAGGCATGCATAGAAAATGTGCTGAAGATCTAAGTTGAAAATAAATGATTACTTGAAAGAAAACTAGTTACTAACACAAACAAGAGGAATTAAATCTTGCAATGAATACAAACTTGATAAGTTTCACAAAACTGGTAGAACAGAGTCACATCCTCTGTGTTATTTTCTAACACCAACAGTGTGATAAAAATACACCACAAGGATTTGCAATTTTACAAATGTCAATTTGGTCTCCTTTAAAAAAATAACATAAAGGCGGAGATTTTCAGACACCGCAAACAATATATTTGATTGCGGACTTACGCCATCGATTTGCTCCTTTAATAAGCATTAGGAGTTGGACTGGAACTATTCCTATCTCATGACATAGGAGATCACTTTTGATACAGCTTCAACTCCTAAAGCATTTTTAAAACTTGGGAATTTGTTTCAGGGAAAAATTATGTTATTTTTGTACTTCTTGCAAAATTTTGTAGGGGTTAAAGTACTTAAAATGTAAATCCCCATGACATGCTGGAGCTCCATTACTAATGAGGCTAGATTTACACTTACTGAGGAATTCGATTATTAAAACATCTTCTTTAGAAGAAGTGATTTTTCTTCAGTCGTGCACACATTCTTTTTTACTTTTCAACACTTTATGACATTTACTCAAAATAGCGATGGAAATGCTTCTCCATCGAACAACCTCTGTTACCTCATTTAAACACTCTGTGGGCTCTGGTACTGAGTGACAATTTTAAACTATTTCCAATACAAAATGGAAACACTCTTGAATAAAGAGCTGACATATAAAACCACATTAAACCATGAAAGTAATAAAATAATTCGAAATTGGTACCTAGTATTGCAACAAACCTTTAGTTATTAATGGCTTAAAAGTGCGAACATTTCCCAAATTTCCATTGTGATTATATGTGCTCACGTGAAAATGCCTTGAATTTTCTTGTGTACTGAAGGGTCAAGGGTGTTTTTTGCCACTCACTGAATACCTCGTTGATAGTCTGCCTACTTACCTGATACTTTTGGTTTTATCCATTTTGCGATAAGAGCAGGGAAAAAATAATTTAAAGTTTCCTGACCTTTGCCTGGACTTGAGAGAGATGTTTATTGCTCTCAGCAACTGCTTGCTTCTGATAAGGGTCCCACAGCTTTTCTTTCCTCTGCTTTATGATCCTATCTCTCAAAAATTTTGGATACAGCTCGAAGCCTCTTTTTACACCGATGCGAAACCCTTCGTTTACATTCTTCCATGATTCTGGAATCTAAAAAGTTGCAAAATTGCATGATAATATTAAGATAAATTGAAAGTTACACAAACATATATGTACTGAAAAACCTGGACAATTTTACCGATATCAAGATCGAAATTCCTGAAACCATGCTTGAATTCTGACAAGCTCGAACCACAAAATAGAGAAATACAAATATCTTCCAGAAACAATATTCGAACAATATGTAACAATATAACATTAAAATTAAAAATAAAATGAGGGGATAACTTTATGGGAATAACTCTGGACGTTGCCTGTAGGATTGGCCCCATAGAAAAATTCTACAGCGTTCATAAATTATGAAACGCTATATTCACAGTTTTTTTTTTCTACTCACTCACATTCTGTAATGCTCCAAACTAATGCACTATGCTTCATTTAAAAAAGTTGCACAGCATGAGCCCTGAAACTCAATCTAGGCGGTTCAACTTTTCATCTAACAAAAACGGATGCAACGTTGGGCGCATGATAATTCAATTCCTTTACTGTTGCCTTGTGATACCATGATAACAGTGGATATCAGCATATGGGTATTAAGCAGCATTTGAGTCTCATTTACCAATTTCACGATGTAACGCCGTGTGCTGGTTTTTATTTTAATTTCTTTTTTATTTTTAATTCTTTTTGCAGTTGATAATGGTGCCGTAAGGTACCGAAACGTCCTGCCTTTATATTTTGTATTTTAGCCTTGTTTCCGCTTTTTCCTGTGTTTTCGATTGTCACATGGGTATTTCTGTAAGCTTTCATTGCATTGAGATATAGCTTCGGCTTATATCAGTTGGATTTTACCCCTCCTTCCCTAACATTTCCAACATGTTTTCCACATGTTTCCAGTACCACACTTCCTAAAATTCCAACATGTTCGCCTCTTGCACCCTGTGCATTGTGGGGGGGGGGGGGGAGTATGCTTTGAAAAAAAATAGTGTATTTCCTCCGGAAAATACACTAAAAGGAGGTGTTAGCATTTCCGGCATCTTAGATTCTGTCGATGATGTAGGTCAGTGCAGGTGGTTTTTATCATCAATTTTCTGGAAAATAGTATCGTTAATGGAAAAAAATCATTCTACGTAAAGTGTTCTAAAGTATATTTTGAGTTGATTTATGCAAAGCAAACGGACATTATGGTCCATTCCTTATACTTTGAATTTCGAATTTTACTGGAATATCGATGCCATACCCACCTACATCACGGGGTAAACAATCCTCAAGGTGCAAACACCTTTTTTTTCTATGGGGGCATGCACTTTAGTTGTCAGGTGCATCAGGAAAAATAAAAAAGAAAATTCCCTCCTCTTAAGAGAGAGAAAAAATTTCAAACACCGGTATTGGGTAAAGTAAGGTTATTCCAGGGAGATACAACTTGGCAACGGTGTCTGGCACTGATAATTAAGCGCAAGTAATTCCCCCATTGGAACAACGTGTCAAAAAAATTGATGCTACTGGTATCGTACAAGGAAAGTATGAATCAATTATATCAAGCTTACAGTCTTACTTGAATGAATCAAGCTGCTCTTGACTATGAAGAATACAGATTATTACGGTTCAGAACAGAAAAGCTCAGAAGTTTTTTTAATTTCCTCATTCATTTGTTCAAGAAAACCCAGAAAAAATCGTAGTGTGATTTACTGCAAAGCACTTTCTCACCTTCTGTAGCCTGTGAAAAAGTACAGCAGTTACACGCATCCTGTGTATCTTGCTTATGACATCCCCGTATTCATGATACTAGGAAATTTCATTTTATTAGGTATAATAGGTATTTACAGTTTTCATTCAATATATTTTAGTTCTCATGTATTTCACCCAGCAAACCCAATTTTCTAGTTTTCTTCTCTTTGACAGACCATCATAAGCCGGTATGTAAAGCTTCTGAAACTATCAGTATAAGTACCTTCAAAGTTCTTCCTGTAAGTCCAGTGATTTCTCCATTTACAGGGGTGACAATTGTTGTTGTATCTACGTCTCCAGCACCTGAACAATCATACCTTTCAATCAATTTTGGTTTTCCATCAGTAGTCACCTGTGAATAAAAATTAATTCAATTAATTGGTTCATAAATGCCTGTCCATTCCAGGGTCTTATAATAAAGATTCTAGAAAAAAGATTATAAAAGGAAGTCTTGTCTTGGAGACTACAATGAATACTCTAAACATTGGTATCTTGAGAAAATTTGAGCAGCAAAAATCTTGTCCTTATATGGTATTTCTGGATGGTCCATCCTTGGCTGATGGTTGTGGTTTAATGTTTGCACCATTTACCATAATGATTCCATTGAAAATGTCAGAGTATTTTGATTTTTACCAGGGCCAAAATAAAAATGACGGCCCCTATGCATGAGTTTAGAGAACCAATTGTGATGAAAAAAATTGCAAAAGTTGAAGAAGCGCTGATGGGATTTGTTAATGAAAAAAGTAGCACATTCTATCGGAGGTTCAATTGCTCTGCCTGATACAATAAGTACCTACTTTTTTCAAATTTCTACTCTACAACACAAGCTGAGCTCAGGGTGGAGATGGAACATTTCTGTAATTATTTTGTTTTATCAGAATGAATACTAATCTAAGGTCATCTGGTGTGATAGAACTCCTTTCTACTGATAGGTACCTAGAAATACCTGGAGTTTTTGGCATGGAATATTCACAATTGCTCAATGTTTATCAATTCTAACCATAGAATACAGAAATCGTTGATATCACTAGAAAATTTCAGTTTATAAGCTCTATCCTAGGAATTAGAAACACCTAAAATTTCTCCAAATAATAGAAAATAGATTACCACCAAAAATAAACTATCCAGAATAATTATGAAACATCCCATATGGCTGCTCCTACCTCCTGAAGATATATCGTTGGTGAAACTACCATACCACGTCTAGTTTGCAGTGTTTAAAAATCTCCGCTCCTATTTTATTTTTGCGAAAGAGAACAAACCAATATCATTCTCGAAGTTTTCACAGATTTTCCTTCACTAACAGAAGAAAAATCATGGAAGTTTTAAATAATTGACGCTGAGCGTTTTCCATCTGATAAATAAAGTATGACAGGAAGTTTGCAATGTCGCAAACAGAGATACGTTGTCTGGTAGTTTCATCGTCGATATTAAATTCACAGTGTGAAATTGAAAGTCTCCACCTGAGAAGACACTTATTCTCCAGAAAATAAGATGAAGACCAATAATTCCATGAGAAGTTGCATCCAATCAGGCTGTGTGTGGGGATAATCATGTTCAAACCACAATCATTAGGTAATAAGAAACCTCTAGTTACAAGGCAGACAAAGAAAGGTGGTCGCATTTCGAGTTGAACCACCATTTTAACATGTGACGCGCAGAGAGTACATGCTTTGCTATGCAGTTAGGATGTACCCAAAACGTACCCGATGCCATGTGACATCAAGAGGGTATAAAATGCGACCATCATTCTTTATCCGCCCTGCTCTTGTTACTGACTTGACAGCTCCTGGAACACCTCCCGTACTTCAAGCTGAATGGGGAAGATAAGAGAAAGTAAAGCCCTTGTTCCTGGATCACTGTAATGGTCGAATCTTGAGCATTTAACACCACTTCGCTTTTGCTAAACAGATTTGCAGTATTTTTAAGTACTAGTAGCCCTGTCCTGAACGATTCGCTAAAAATATAAATGACTATTGTTTACATGCAAAGAAGGATTAAGTTTACAACCTGTAGTCCTGGGGCAGCAGGATCAACACCTGTATCAAAAATTGCAATGACAGTTCCTCTTCCATCATACTCCGGATACTTGTTTAGAAAAGCGTAAGCTCCAGTTTCTTTCTTTGGCAGAAGTCCCCAGACTGGAAATTCTTCATTTGCCGCAGAAGCCATGGTTGGGAGACGGACAGGTGAGAATCTAGTCTTACCTACAAGAACTCGTACTCGTCCGAAAATGGTGATGGTAATACACAATTGCTAAAAAAAGATGACGAAGACAAACGCCAGGCTTAATAAGTTGAGGATGAGATAACAAAACAAAACCCCAACAAAGAGAGCTCTCGTACAGTTGTGGTTGTGGAAGGGGTAGGCATTCCAGGCAAAGGGATGATAAGAAGGTTTGAAATGCAGTAAAGGGAACGAATGTAAACAAACCGCAGTGGAAGAGAACCAGCTTCGTTCATTGGCGCTTTGATTTATTCATACAATAAGGCGGGAACTTTAAAACCTCGGCTGCGCCCATTATTCGTTTCCTCTTTCATTTTTCGAGATGTCACTTGCGACGTTTAAAAATTTCCGCTGCCATTTTATTTTTTTACAGAGAAATTTTTCAACAAAGCTGTCCGAAAATTTCACTGAAATTTTTTTGTGCTGCCGATAAAATTCAGTGAAATTCTCAAACAGATTTAACCAACATTTTCTCTGGAAAAAAATAAAACTGGCGGTGGAAATTTTTGAACGTCGCGTGCCGCTTGTACAGATACTTTGGCCGGAAGGTGAGGACATCAGAAACAGTGAGACGTTTATACTGAACGCCACTATTCGGCCACCAGAGCGTGGCAATGTATCACTCGAAATAGAAGGCGAAATTAACGCACCAACTTAAGTACTAGGCCAGTTCCTACAACGGCTAAAGACGCTACTTCTGAAACAACATATCGACGGTGTAAGTCGGCAATCGCATAACTCGGTTTGCGACGTTGCAGACTTCCTGTCATACTCTATTTTTTAAACGGAAAACTACTCAACGGCAATTCTTTAAAACTTCCGTGATTTTTCCCCTCTGTGCGAAGAAAATTCTGCATTAACTTTAAGGAATGATGTCAATTTGTTCTCCTTTAAAAAATAACATAGAGGCGAAGATTTTCAGACACCGCAAACGGGTTATATGATTGCCGACTCACACCGTCAATATGTGTCATGAATTTCTCAAGGAAGATAGGTGATTTTATGGATGAGCTAAAAATAGTAGGTCCATAATGCATTTTGCAATCCATTTGAACTTCAAAGTATTTTGCTTACCAAGTATTATACATTGCGTACAAAATTGATTGAGGGGCCAATTTGTAATTTCTCTAGTTTTCTCATTTTTTTAGATCCCTCCCCCCTCCCACCTCCCACCAGTTTTTTCTGAGAATCTTTGCTTCGTCCTAGTTTATGGATAATTCCTAAGAGCTACACTCGTGGAAGCTACAAAGTGAAGGGGCTATATTACACAAACGCATCATCATCTTTACGTTTTGTCATAGTTGCGTATAGTGAGATATTAAAAAAAAAAAATAAGTGGCAGAAGTAATATAGTTGCCCACACTCTTTCAGTTAAAAAAGAACCATGAAAACAAATTCTCCCCGGCAAGATATCGAACCCCGATCTCCGGGGTTGCAAACGGGCGCAGTGGGACTTGGCCACCCGGGGGGCGCTGTTGCAAATTGAAAAATACACTAATTCAACTAAAAAATAGACTTTAAGGTCGGAGAATTAAGAGACGTGTTCTCGTGTTCAGAAATCACGCGCGCTTATTGGCCATATGCATTTCACAGCTGTTTTTCGAAGCTTCGCCTTATTAGCGTTTTGGCCCAATAGATTGGCCCTGAGGAAATTAGGATTTTGATTTTCATGAATTAAATCAATCAATTGGTATTAACCGATTGATCATCTGATTAAACATCTGATTTTGGCCTTTATAAACGTAATGGGTCCTCTAGAGCAATTTTCCATCATATACAATGCTCATTATTTTCTCTTTTTCTTCTTGAAGTTTGAGGTGAGATAATGGTGGCCACAGAGAAAACCCACTTGGAGAATAAATCAATCAAGCACAGCAATACGTCACTAAATGTCTAAGAGATCAGCGTGATGACGCTGATAAATTTTTCAAATTTAGTCGGAAAATACAGATCAGATATAAATATTTTAAGCACGACGAGGACCTTAAAATAATGTATAACCCAGTAATAAGTCCGTGCACAATTTTTTTGCCGAAAGCTCGACATTCTACGCGGTTTTTTAAAAATAAGAGATAACGAACGAGATGAAAATTTTACCGCCTGTACCAAAATGGCGTCATTTCCCATAATATGACAACATACTATGTCCAATGTATGTATACAGGGTGTTTCAGACCACCCGTACCAGGCCTTTTTCTCGGTTGGTATAGGTCGTACGAAGTCGGAGACCGCGGGGATGAATAGGGAATTGACCCCAAGGAATCCGAATTTCGTGGTCCCGAAACCCCCACCCCCCCTTGAGGGGTAAAGGGGGGTCACGATGCTAAAAGTCACTGTTCCCGACCAAATTGCGGATAGATCGTATCAGAATTGAAAAGCACGAAAAATTTCACGTGGAATTGACCCCTAAAAATCCAAAATCGGACCATCCAAGGCCCAAAAATGACCCCCTAAAGAGGGGGACAGTACCCTCCTCCATAATTTCTCTTTGGTCTCAAAATTGACGTAGATTCTCCAGAAAAAGACAGTTTCCTAGGTAATAGACCACGAGAAATCCAAATTTCATGGTCCCGAAGCTCCTCTAGCCCCCCTTGGGGAGTAAACGGGGGGGCCCAATTTTAAACATCGGGGCTTCTTTCCAAATCGCAAATTAATTGCATCCAAATTGAGGAGCAAAACACATTTACATCTTAAGTGACTCCTAAGAGTTCTAATAGACCCCCTGAACGGCAGAAAGTAACTCCCTGAGGAGGGGGGCTTCGTTCCCGCCAAAAATTTCTCAAGATTCCTCTTTGGTCGCAAAATTGACGTCGATTCTCCAGAAAAAGACGGTCTCCCATGCAATCGACCCCGAGGACTCTTAATTTCATGTTCCCTGAGCTCCTTGGGGTCAATTGCATGGGAGACCGTCTTTTTCTGGAGAATCGACGTCAATTTTGCGACCAAAGAGGAATCTTGAGAAATTTTTGGCGGGAACGAAGCCCCCCTCCTCAGGGAGTTACTTTCTGCCGTTCAGGGGGTCTATTAGAACTCTTAGGAGTCACTTAAGATGTAAATGTGTTTTGCTCCTCAATTTGGATGCAATTAATTTGCGATTTGGAAAGAAGCCCCGATGTTTAAAATTGGGCCCCCCCGTTTACTCCCCAAGGGGGGCTAGAGGAGCTTCGGGACCATGAAATTTGGATTTCTCGTGGTCTATTACCTAGGAAACTGTCTTTTTCTGGAGAATCTACGTCAATTTTGAGACCAAAGAGAAATTATGGAGGAGGGTACTGCCCCCCTCTTTAGGGGGTCATTTTTGGGCCTTGGATGGTCCGATTTTGGATTTTTAGGGGTCAATTCCACGTGAAATTTTTCGTGCTTTTCAATTCTGATACGATCTATCCGCAATTTGGTCGGGAACAGTGACTTTTAGCATCGTGACCCCCCTTTACCCCTCAAGGGGGGGTGGGGGTTTCGGGACCACGAAATTCGGATTCCTTGGGGTCAATTCCCTATTCATCCCCGCGGTCTCCGACTTCGTACGACCTATACCAACCGAGAAAAAGGCCTGGTACGGGTGGTCTGAAACACCCTGTACATGTTACAAGGAGGAGTCCAACGGCTGGAATAAAAAGGGCGCAACTGGTAAACCAGAAGCGCCAAAACAACAAAACGTATTGTCACCGATTTGAGAAGATATTTTATTCATCACAATTCATAAATAATAAATAAGTCGGAACAGATGATAGAGAATGATTAACATTAGGAGCGCATGACGTCACCAGTCAGACTGAAGGCCTAGATACACACGGCGAGTAATCCCATAATATGACAACATACTATGTCCAATGTATACCTACTTGTTACAACGAGGAGTCCAACGGCTGCAATAAAGGGCCGTGTAATAATAAGGGCCGGATTAATCGCCGTCTGTATCTACACCTTTACAATCTTTCATACCTCTGCCGATTTTGCGAATTTTTCATTCAGGACGGAGCCATTTTGCTTCTTTTATATGAAACTTAGGGGATGTTCCTAAGTCAAAGGGAACTATTTTTTGGCCCTCTAACATTTTTAGAAGGGTCTTTTCCTTGGGGGAAGGGCAACAGACCCCAACTTTTTTTTCAAATGGGGAGACCCCCCTCGTGATTCCTTGTTCAAAGGAGTGTAAGAAAGAAAACTTTTCGCGCAGACCCGAAGTCAATACCACAAACTGTTTCAAAATGGCGGCTGGTTAATGTTCGAAATGATCGAAAGTTAGTACCTAGGTTTTTCGTTGATGAATTTACCTGAAACTTGGTATCTGGGGGTATTTTGACACAAGGAACATCGAATTTGACACCGGATTTTCGAAAAAATTGAAGTTATCACAATGGCAGCTGGTTGAAGTTCAAAATGACCGAATATTTTTTTAGAAATTTAACTTCTTTGATAATTTCATCATTCAAAATACCCCTTCAGGTGAATCCATCAGCAAAAAACCGAAGTGCCGAGTTCTCGGCTCTGTTGCGAACTTTGTACGGAAGAAATTTTGGAAATTTCGGTTTTTTTAAAATTCTAACACCAACTTGTTCTTCTCATGTCAAAATACCCGCAGTTATCGATTTTCGCGCAACGACAGATCAATTTCCGGTTCTCTTGAACTTCAACCAGCCGCCATTTTGAAACAGTTTGAGGTATTGACTTCGGGTTCGCGCGAAAAGTTTTCTTTTTTTATGCTCTTTTGAACGAAGAACCACAAAGGGGTCTTCTCATTGGGGTCGCTGAAAATCTTAAGGGGGCACCAATGTAGCTCCTTTTGCTAAGGAACATCCCCCAAGTTTAAAATCTTTACCTCCATTAGGAATTAGGTGAAAAGTTAGAGGGGGTGTAATAAGGGACTTTTGGGTCACCTTTGTGTAAGTGTATTGGTAATTCATTTACACATGAAGCAGCCTCCGCTTCTTTTCGTCTTGATTTCAATGGAATAAACCCTCTCTTCGATGTCACATGTGCCTCTTTGGACCTTCAGATGCCCCTGGAAAAAAGGAAGGAAACAGAGCATCGAGCAAATTATATCCAAAAAGCAAGGATCGTGAAGCTCCCAATAGAGCAATTATGGATAGGTACACTGTAAGCGTCCACGGGACTTGAGTGCACACAGACAAGTAATTAGATTACATTTTGCAATGAGGAACTACTATTGCCACTCATTCGAAAAAAAGTACCTATTTGCATACTGCCTTGCTAAGGTAAAACTCCGTATGAGCCTCCAAGCGCTGCCAAATTTCCTTCAGTAAATCACGAATTTTCGGGAAAATGTGTAAATATTTTTCTTCCAATTTTTCATATAATTTTATTCGCAATTTCACCTAAAGTTTATGGAAATGTCAAGGGAAAATATCCGTAGCTTTCCTCAAAAATAAACATTTTATCAAAGGAAATTTGGCAACTCTCGAATGTTCATACGGCCTTTTTCCTTAGCACGGCAGCATGGTGGTGGCGAAGCGTGAATTATCGATGATCGATATTCCCCCATTTGAAATTGGGGTCAAGAATCGATTATTACGGTGTTCGTTGCGAACACCCTGTTTATCGATCCTTTGCCATAGGTTTAAATGGCAGATCAATCGATGTATCGCAAAGCACGCCACGCCACTGCTCTGCCGTGCTTAGGAAGAACGCCGTATGAACATTCGAGAGTTGCCAAATTTCCTTTGATAAAATGTTTCTTTTCGAGGAAAGCTACGGATATTTTCCCATGAAATTTTCAGGAACTTTAGGTGAAATTGCGAACAATATTATCCGAAAATTTAGAGGGAAAATATTCATAAGTTTACGGGGAAATTTTTGTTTTATCAATGGAAATTTGGCAACGCCTGAAGGTCCATACAGCGTTCCTCCTTAGCACGGCAGTAGCTGAATAAATACGTGTTTGAAGTTCCGAAATTTCATGGATCTTTTTGGCGGAAAGTTCAAACAGACGTTTTGATATTTAAAAATTGAACTTTGGAAGCGAATTTCACAGAGTATGCGTTGGGACTACTTTTACTTAGAATTATTAATATCTCAGCTTTTTTTTAAAAACTGCACTTATGCGCCTTGTCCTCCAAGCCCCTCAATTCTATTTTCGTCAAATGGGATGCTGTTCGCAAAACTTTTTCCACTTGAATGGACTTTATTCTGATGTAAGGAACCGTTATCTCCGACTCATCCAAGAACAGCGGAGAAACTGACGACATATATGTTGTTTTTAAAATGAGCCAGAAATAGTAGGTAGTCCCATATTTCAAAATGCGGTCCAGATTCAACACGCGTTTTGCCTGCGGAGCAAGGTTTGCCAGTAAAATAACAATTGCTGGAGATTTTATGCTTGGCATTACAAAGTAGGAAACTAAAAAGATTTCATGCACTGACCTCCAATGGGCCCCAACCTGGACCGTAAGTATTTCGCACGAGATAGTAATTAACACCGTCCTCTGTAAAGGAGAAGTATGACATTTTATCAGGATATCAGGAAGCTCAGAGAACCACAGAGATATTCAGAAAGTACATACGAATTACCATCGCTCTTCGCTGCCGTGCTCAGGAAAAGCGCCGTATGAGCCTTCAGGCTTTGCCAAATTTCCCTCAACAAATCACGAGTTTTCAGGGAAATTTTTGAATATTTTTTCTCCAATTTTTAAGAGGATTTTGTTCGTAATTGTATCTGAAATGTCTGAAAATTTCAAGGAGAAATATGCATAACTTTCTTGAAAAATTCATGTTTTATGCGGGGAAATTTGGCAACTCTCGAATGTTCATACGGCGTTCTTCCTCGGCACGGCAGTTCTGACGTAAGAGCGTAACTCAATCTCCGCGCATGAGCCCCCAAAAGCATGGATTTTTATGTAAAAGAGGGCTCACGTCTCACGTGGAAATCGAGACACGCCCTTACATCGGAGAAGCGACGTTATGAGCTTTACGTCAATTCGATCCTATTTGTCAAGAGGTCAGGATCGTAGAACAAGGTCTATATTTCCGGTTTTCTCACATTTTAGCATCTGATATTCACTTGGATGAAAATTTTAAGCAGCAAAAAGATAACTATAACCAAAACTTTAAGTTACATTGTGACAGGTTATACCAAATCAGCGAGGGGTGTTTGGACCCTGGAAGTCTGGATAATCTGGATCATTCTCCCGTCCCCCCCCCGCCCTGAATTTGTAATCTTCAGAATCGATTTCTTTGGAGCCAGACATATTTGGCCTCATAGACTCTCCGTGAAAAAGTTCAGCCCACGCCACCGTGCAATGTGCAATTAATTGGTAAAGTAAGTGAAACGCTTACACTAACTCAAGTATCATATCCTCCGATTATACAATAATTGACCCAATCTCACTTTAATGGATGAGTTTTCCTCCTACTTTTGGAAGACGTCGGCAGAGCCCTTAACAACGGCGCGGTGAGTAAAAAAGTAAAACTCGTAAGAAGGAATGATCGATTATCGATATTTCTCCATTTAAGGTATGGTAAGGAATCGATAATCAAGGTGTTCGTTGCGGACATCTTGCTTATCGATTTTTACGGAAAAATCCATTTATTCTTTATGGAGGTTCACATGGTAAATAAATCGATATAACGCAAAGCATGCCACGCCACTGCACTACCCTGCGTCTCGGTTTCCTGAATGCTCAGCTTTTTCTGGGTCAACTTGAGGAACTTTGGGCTTGTTCTCGAGGAATACAAACCTAAAAGGAACCCTAATCCGCCGGTAGTGAACTTATACACATATTTTCGTCTTTAAACTATTATCTACTTATCTTATTTTGAATTCTTGCCCTTTAAATTTTTTCTGATATAACTAATCCTATGTCACTCACCAACTCCGTATCCTACGATAGTCACCCCATGATTGGACCCGGTGTTGGGGCAATTCGTGATGACTCCACCTCTATAGTGCTGTTCAAGTGAAAATTAAGTGGATTATTAATTCAGAGAACTACATTCTGCAGTGAGGAACAAGTATTTCTGGCTCATTTAGAAAGAACATAAGTGTCATTAGTTTCTCTTTGCAGATAGGCCCTTTTATGAATGCGCCACTAATGGTCGGACCTCATTTAAAAATGGAGTAATGAAATCCATATGATAGGAGGGCGGTATCGTTTTGCAAAAAAGAAACGAGATCAGGAACAGGTGGTATGACAAATCAAACAAAGTGGTTCGGTCACCGTTATAGTTGATAATACTTGGAAAAAAACGGTTTTGACCCGTCAAATTGAGACTCATTTCATGTTTGATTTATCTTGCCCAGAAAAAAAATCTGCGGTGACAATTAAATCTCTCTGAAGTTTGGGGCTAATTTAAACTTTTTTCTCTCTTCAGATAGTATTGGCTTCTCCTCGTGTGCACATTGTGGCTAACTCTAAGCCACTTTTCGCAAGCGAACCGTAAAAGTGCGATTCGCAAATTTCTGCCCGAGAGAGACACCCATAACGCCTTAAACATCGTGTTTATGCAACACGGACATCCTTCAAACACGAATAGTTGCATCAAACGCAATACTGTTTTAGTTGCATTGCATGAACATTATATTACATAGTGCATCAATTCAGCGGACTGATTGCTAAAATTGATATAGACATAGCGATGGACAAAGAAGACATAGAAAGTATGGAGCGGTTGTAGTATTGGTTGAAATGGTTGCTTCCAACAGACTAAAGAAGAAAATGATGGACTAACAATAGGGTCTCTCGTAGGTTGCCGTCTTGCCGTTAGTTAGTATGTTATCTACCTGCTTTGTCGATTGCAACCACTCGATTACACCAATAGGGCCCCTGCATATCCTTTTTGTCTTCTTCGTCTATCGCTTTGTCGATCAATTTCAACAATCAGCCCGCAGGCCTTGTTTAGGCCCACTGATCTCTGAAATCCTCCCACTCACATCTCATGATCGTGTATTAAAATATAATGTAGAGAGAAATTTCTTGACTTGTCAAACTTTAAAGAAAGAATACAAATCAAAACTTGCCTGTATTCTGTCTGCATTGATCTTAGCGGGTAGAGGGCCGTTTTTGAGATTGGCCAGAATGTTGGCCTCGCCTGAGATCAATCTCCAGCTTTTGATGGTGGCGACGCCTTTGGCTACAGCGGCCCTATCGCATTCCCCGGCACGAAAGCTCGCTCTGTAAGGATAGTCCGTCTCCGATGCCAAGTAAGTGTCTCGTATGGCTTCGAACAAACTCGTGTAAGTCACAGCATTACAACAGCGTGGGTCACAGTCTATGAGCTCTGCCACGTGAATAGAAATTATCCATCACTGCAAGGGTCGTATTTATAGTCGTCCCATAACAGCCCCTTTTCATATGAGGTGACATGTAAGAGGCTTGGAGGACAAGGCGCATAAGTGCAGTTTTTGCTATTTCGAGAAATACGTGTTTGAAGTTTTGAAATTGCATGGATCCCCCGGAAGGGGTAAGAAAGTAATTCATTTTTATGCTTAAAAATTGGAATTTGGGAGCGAATTTTTTACAGAATATGCATTAAGATTAATTTTCCTTGAAATCATTAATATTTTTCCTCGAACTGATCTTACGTTCCTTGTCCTCCAAGCCCCTTATATGATTTACTTTATGATGAAGAAAGCTTTAAAGAGATCGACATGGCATCATAGAAGCAGGACAATTTTAACGTGCCTCGACTGGGATTCAGGAAAAATTGTACCCTAAGGTCAAAAAAGTTGTTTCGATAAAAACCTACTTATTTGAAATTTTGAACAAAAGGAAGGATTGCATGACTCCGTGCGTCAAAAATCATTGCATAACTTATTCAATAATAATCAGATTTTTTAAAAAAAAACTCGGTTTTGAATTGAAGGGCTTGGAGGACAAGGCACATTGGTGCAGTTTTTCAAAAACTTGAGGAATTAATGATTTCAAGTAAAACTAGTCTTGATGTATATTCTGTGAAAAATTCGCCCCCCAATTTCAATTCTCAAGTTGGTATCCGAAAGTATGTTTGAACTAACTTTCCGCCACAAGGATCCATGTAATTTCGGAACTTCAAACACGTATTTCATGAAATAGCAAAAACTGCACTTAGGCGCCTTTTCCTCCAAGCCCATTATAGCTGAGGATAAGTGAAATTCAATTTTTTTTTTTAAACGGATTTTTTTTTAAAAAAGAAATTACTTACGACTTCCCTTAAGGAAAAGATAAGAGGGGAGAGAGAGAGAGAGAGTGAAAATAATTATTGCATGCTCACGCTGTATTGATAGATTTGTCCTCCTCTTCTTCTGAGCCGAATACATGATTGACACGGCGCTTACCCCTCCGATATGTCCACACGAGTCGCAAGTGTCCTGCGAAGGGGTGAATCAAAAGGAAAGATAATAATAATTGCATGATAAAATTGCATGATAGATGTGCATACAGGATTTTAAAATCGTTTAAAATACTATTGTACGCTGCATAGTTTTACAAAGAATTCCGAATTATCTTGTCTATGAGGGTAAAAACCCAAAATTTCAATCCAGGTAAGAATATTTGACTATTTGCCTAGGTATTTGACAAAATGCCTGATTCGACTATTCGCCCTCGACATAATTATGTAAAATGATCGATTCTAGGTGAGACTGCTTAAGCGAATTTTCGCGATCCAATATCATTCACGGTTGAATGGTGTTCGACGACTGTGCATTTTTTTTAATGATATTCGACTCCTTTGTTGGTCTCACCGGAGACCGTTGAAATCCATCAATTTGAAATTTCGAATTCACCTCGGGACTCGATTTTTGAATTGATGCAATCGATGCCAGAAACTCCATCCTTCATCAGAATTTTTGTCTAGTCATTTTTTTCTGTTTTTGTGTTTTGCCACTTCAAGCCTGGTGTTTTTGAAATTTGCTGTGTTTTTGTGTTCCGTGCATGGGCGTAGCTAGGGGGGTCCTGGGGGGGCCTGCCCTCCCAGAAATCTCGTGCCCCCCCCCCCAGAAATCTCGTGCCCCCCCAAAAAAAAAAACGGGATCGTCCATTCCTCACCCCCTCCCCCACTCTCTTCACCACGAGAGGTGGTCCTATGGCCCTCCCCAGAGAAATTTCCTAGCTACGCCCCTGGTTCCGTGTTTTCTTATTTTCTTTTTAATTTCATTTTAAAGAAAAATCTGTACTCTGATTGGCTCCTGCTACCGCCGATCATCGGCATCACTCAACACTGATCAATTCGTTTGATGAATGATATTAGATCGCGAAAATTCGCTTCTTGTCTCGCCTCAATCTATATTTTTAGTGAATTTGAATGGAGAAAAACGTGTTGACAACTTATAAGATTGCCACTAGTTCACTAACCTGATCCTGCGCAGGAGGGTAGTACCTGTTGTCCGTCCAACTGAACGAGCCCCCGGTGTGGCTGCTTGAGCCACCCGCGCGTTTTATACGTGACGCACGGATTTTGGAGCCTCCCTCTCTCAAAGGGCTCTCCGGCAGACTGCTATTGGAACGCAACATTTTTTTCTTGAACTCATCACCTGGAAAAATTGGACCAAAGCCCAATTGGACGTATTTCTGCCAAAAGGAACCGTTTGCATTAAGACACGAGCCCTGACACCCATAAGAATATATAGATAACAGGGCTCACGTCATGATGCGCATAGTTCCTTTGGCAGAAATACGTCCAATTTTAAGTTGTCTTTTTTCATTTGGCGAATTCTCGTGACTGGATTCGGTTAATTTTTTGGATGGATGACTGTTGTATCACAGCTGGAATTTGTACCGATCAGAATCTAGTATCTAATTTTCAACCAAATCCTGAAAACAGCGAGTTAAATCTCGGATGATGGCCAAAAAAAAGCGCGCCGTTTGGCCAATGCACCACAACTTAATCTACGATATACAATATCATACAAATTGTAATACAAATATACAACAACTAGAGGCTTGTGGCCGTACGCGGCCTCTAACCACTGAGAAAAACTACACGTAAAAATATTAGAACAACCACGTTCAAGTTATTTAAGAGATGAATGGATTCAAAAGCCGACGGGTGCATGCGAAAGATATTGCATATTCGTCTCTGATTGCAACGTTGTGTACCAATTTTTATGTTTCATTTTTGTACACCGTTTTTAAAAAGCTTCACACAGTTTTTCCACGAATTTTCCTAGATGATCTCAAATGTAAGCATCGAAAATTTCGACGCGATATTCATTCTATTTTCTTTTTATGTAACAAAAAAAAAAAATTAAATATACTCCGATTTTCTGAATCGTTACAATGAGGACACATATTTTCCCTCTACTTATGGTAAAAACCGGAGCAGAGAGGCAAGACTAATGGATGACACGTAATCCTAGTTTAACGGTGACTGTAGCATCCCGAAAGCCAGGGAAGGGAACGCGGTGGTGTCATCTTTGCAGTGTAACGCGCCTTCCATTCGGCTAGCGGCAATATGCCCACGCACCCATGGTCGAATAGTTATCTCGTTACGCCTGCCGTAAATGAAATCAAAAATCGACGCATGCACGCGGAGAAAAAGTGTTCTTATCTCGGATTGCAACGTTGCAAATCTCAACTCATTTTTTTTATTTTTAATCAATTTTTTTTAAAAAAAAAGCCACACCCAGTTTTTGTGAACATTTCCGAGAAATTTCCGCGGAATGATTTGAAATAAAATCACAAAAAATTTCGACGCGATATTCCCGTTCGTTCTGTTTTCTTTTTATCAAACCAAAATTAATTTTACGCAAATCAAGTTTCAGAATCGCTGCATCGTTTAAACAACGTCCGAGTTGCTGAATTGTTGCAATTAAGATACTTATTTACCCTTTAATTGTGGCAAAAATTGGGCAGGGACCGTTAAAAGAAATGACTCGTGGTCCTAGTTTTGCGGCGCTTTTAACGTCGCGCAAGCCAAGGAAGGGAGCTCAGTCAAGTGTCGAGTCATCTGCACAATGTGATGCGCCTTCAATCCAGTTAGCGACAATGTGCCTATACCCGTGGTCGAGTAGCTACCGCAAATAACTTTGACATTGCGTTTGGTGCAATGCGAGAAGTATTCATGCAGTCTTGTAGGCACTAATACGCGTTTGACGCCGACCGCACTGTTTGGCGCAATGCGTAAAGTATTCCTACAGTCTTGCAGGCGCTGATATGAGTTTGACACCATTAGCTAGGCTAAAGCTAACCTCTTTAGAATTTTTATATCCCCCTTTGATCTACGCGACCTCCATGGCATCTCTGACTGAACGCTTTAATAGTTAATACTTATTTTCATTTGTATCACCGAAAAACCTATGAAATATTTAGACTCGAACTTCAGGCATATGAAAGAGACACTCATGAGATTTTAAGGTGGGTGATCAAGAAATTTTTATTTCCACGATCACGCGAGGTACAATGACAAAAAAAATTAAGTAATTCAAATTGATAGCATTTTATTTACTTGCTTGCGACGAAATTCATTTGTACTGTACTGACGCGTTTCGAGCGGGCTGCTCATCATCGGTGCGGTGACGCGCAGTGGCGTTGCGTGAATGATCGATTATCGATATTTCCCCATTTGAATCCGTGGTAAAGAATCGATTATTAAGGTGTTCGCTGCGAACACCCTGTTAATCGATCCTTTTCTATAGGTTTAAATGACAGCTCAATCGATATATCGCAAAGCACGCCACGCCACTAGTGACGCGTCTGCACAATACAAATGAATTTCGTCGCAAGTATAAGTGAGCAAAATTTTAAAAATTTCAATTATTTGACATACTGCTTGTGTGGGAAGACTTCTTGAGTTAAAAAATAAAATATATTTAATTTGCGCTTTATTAATATATTTGTTTAAGCATAGCTTACCCGTGAGATCAGCAAATCTCGAAATTCCATAGGTCGCGTTATCATAGCGATCATTATTCAACTCTGCAATGACTTTCAAATTGGTTCTGAAGATGTCGAATCTTTTCGCTTGTTCCGCTGCGTTTTCATAAGACTTTCCAAACTTGATCATGAAGTTATTGAACAACCTCAACTCTACCTATAACTCAGATAATTAATCAGTCGGTACTACGGATATGATGAAACAATTACACCAACCACTTACTTATAGTCGTGTGGATTTAATGTTTACGGGAAAGTCAAAAACTTACGTATTTTTGTAAAGAAAGAAAAATGAAACAAAAAACAACCTCGCTACTGTAGTAAAAATCCTCAGTTACTTGACGAAAAATCTTGTGTCTGTATGATTTTGGCTGATAGGAGGAAAAATCCCCAAAAATAATGTATGCACATAAAAATTAGGATGAAGAAACCTAAATTTGTTTTACATATATTTCATCTCACACGACGAAATTAAAATATACTGTTGTCCCATTAGAACATCAAATCAATGTTTCACTCGCAAACACCGAAGAACAATGATAAAATTAATTAAAAATATGTTGCTAATTAAATGGTGAAACTCCTACATTGATATCCAAGCCACTTACCGATAATTCGTCCCCTGGCAAATAATAGCTTAATGTAATGGGCGCCAGCCACAAAAAAGATATTATTAGATAGCCGATTTTATTCATAGTCCTAGCGATTTTAAACACCTGCGAGCAGATAAAAAGAATTGCAATAAAGAAAGAGAGCGAGAATTATCGATGAAAGACAGGGTATGACACTAAGCACCCTGATAGATGTCTAAACCATGATTTTAGGTAGAATTGGATGGTCACATTGAAAATTCCAAATTCTGTTTTAGTTTTTCGATAGACTATATCGATGGCGAAAGTGCAAGAGCACGTATCTCCATGGCGGTGTTTCCAAATTCCCGCTCCTATTTATCGCAAGAAGAGAAACAAGCCAACTTTGAAGCTTGAAAATTCATTACTAGGAGCTCTCTGACCCTCTAAATTTTCATTTTTTTTCAAAGCAGTCTACAGTTCTATCGGGTCAAATTCCATAATTTTTGTGGCTACCAAGGAGAAAGCCCTTAAATTTGCCCGCTCTAATTCAATTTTAGAAATATGACCCATGTGTTTTCATATAATGTGATGAAGTTGGTAATTCGCCCATTTAAACAATGGCGATGTTCATTTCTTGTCACAGTTTGTTCTGGAGATTTGTCCGGCCGATTTTTATGATTTTTGCGTCTAGCAATTGGAGATAGTCCCTAGACGAGGCCACTTTACTTGAATTAAGCAACGGGTGCCAACAAAGCAGATCTTAGAGGGCGCGAAAATCGCCCTCTAGGGGCTGAGCCACGTAGCGAACAGGGGGCTCTGCACCCTAGTATTTTCCCAACGAAAGATAAAATTAAGGAAGTTTACAAGAAATTATGTTGACCAGTTTTCTTGAAAAAAAAAAAAAAAAAATGAAGTATGCCAGGAATGTTGCATTGTCACACGCGGAGATACGCGGTTTAGAAATTTAGTCATCGAACAATTTCTGTTCACAAAAGGCTACAAACTGCCGAAACCAGGGAGTATCTATGCTAATTATTTCCACGAGGGAAGTATTTTCGAGGTGTGTCGAGGCAGAAAGATGAAGTTTGTAAGAGAATCTGACGCAGCGGGTGAAAAATCAGACGATAGATGACATTTTGATTGCACGCCTGGTTACGGTTCTCAAGAGTGTGCGCTAATAGCGCGGTCGTTGTACGGTGGTTTGATCCTGAAGAGCGTTGTTGCCATATTTGGTAGGTAACACTAAAACTTTGGATCAATTTTTTCCACCCGGTAAAAAGACATGTCATTGTCTTACTCACCTTAAAACTAACTATATCGATAGTCAAAGTGCGAGAGCACGTATTTCCGTTTGTGACGTCGCAAACTTCCTATCATACTTTATTTTTTCTTTGGTAAACCAGTCGACTAAATCTCTTGAAAATTTCCTTGGTTTTTCCTCTCTGTCAGCAGAATATTTCGTAGAAATTTCAAGCGAAATAGTTGCTTTGTCTCTCTTTGAAAAAATAAAATAGGATCAGAGATTTTGAAGCACCTCCATTAAGATACGCTGTTTCGCACTTTAGCCATCGATATAAAATCTTTGCACTTTTTTAAGCTTCCTCCTTTAGTTGATACCTATTCTCATTTATTGGCAAAGATGCAATCTATGACTTATCGTTCCTACACTGACAGAAGCTACCTACAGTTTTGAATAAGCTCTACTTTCCATATAACACCCCATGCTGCAGTATTTTTGTAGCGGAAATGAAGATTAAATCTTCTATTAAGAAAGTGGCGTTATGTGAATCGTACTAATTTCACGTGCCTACCTGATTTCCAACTTTATCGTCGTAGGGGGAATTTACAACATATGAGGAAAAAGATCTAGCAATCAACTATCAATCTGCTATAAATTTTTACTCCGTGGGGCACTTATTGTTGTCCATATGCGTAACGCTTTGCCGCTCTGCGACACCCTAACGCCACATGTACACGTTTTTTTAAAGGTCAGTGGGCAACCGGTATCTCTGGATAATTTCGTGGAAGCACTGCTGCCTTCCCCTCACAGGAAGTTCTCCATTCATCTTATTAATAATGTTTGTTGATTTATATTATTCTGTACTTATTTCTTTAATTTATTTTTGGAAAATCTGCGTCAAA
This sequence comes from Bemisia tabaci, assembly GCF_001854935.1. NCBI lineage: Eukaryota > Metazoa > Arthropoda > Insecta > Hemiptera > Aleyrodidae > Bemisia > Bemisia tabaci. The sequence goes on from NW_017547090.1 coordinate 156,601, forward strand.
TCGTGACAATAATAAAATGTCAATCGTCTTCGTTAATGTGTGTCGTCAATCGTCGTTTTATAGACCATTGAACCCAAGAGGACCTCTCTCGTATATCGAAATAACTACATCTTTTCCGTCGTTAAGATCACAAATTAACTGAATTTCGTAATAAGAAACCACTATTTTAGAAACAACAATTTTCTATGTTCAAAGCGGTTCCATTTTCTAAAACATACTTAATCCAAATACCTAATTATTTTTACGCGGCCTGCTTTACGAAAACTTATACGTGAGCCGCGAACTAGCACATAAACTAGGTGAAAAGTTTTGTCCCAAATCGTTCAAATGGACCACTAGACAGGGTACGATGTTAAGAATTTTTCTCAACCAAAACTTCACGTAGAACTTGACTCCAACAACGAAAATTATTGAAATTAACTCGTAACCAAGAAATTTAATGTTTCTTGACCCTGAATTTAAACCTCCCGCTCATGAAACTCAATGGTCAATGCGAGTCAAATCGCACACTAAACGTTACCATGGCAGTCTTTGCGATACAAAAATATGGCAACCTCAATCTTGACGCTTTGGCTCAGCTATAGCAAATTGTTTACACTTTGAACAGTAAAGGGAACAATGCTCAATTGAGAAGTCTGCCAAAACTGCTGTAGGGCGCGATTTGACTCACGTAGAGTATTGCGTTTCTCATGGCCGGGCAATTTAAATTTCCCGTAACCAATGTGAAATAAAAACGTTAATAACTCCGTTAGGAGTTGGTTTCAGTAATATTCGTTGCGCGAATCTTGTTGTACGTGAAATTTTGGTTAAGAAACATGTATCAAAATGCTTGAATTCGTACCTTGTCTACACCGAAAAAAATAGATCTACATATTTACACGGCTCCTGCACTTTCTTTGTTACAGCTACAGAGGTTTTCGTTACACTGAAAAAAAAATCTCGGTGTATTTACTAAGAAAAGGGTAAAATTACCAAGAATTCAGGGTTCTATTTGATCCCAGTTTTTTCTTGGTAAAATTACCATTTGTGGAGTTGGTGATTTTACCGAGAAATCTCGGTAAAATTATTGAACTTTCTCGGTAATTTTACTGGACCTTGGTAAAAACGCCAATATTTTTTATCGACTGTGGTAGAATTACCGAGATAAAATGGCAAAGTTACCGGGAATCGATTACCAATAAAAGTGGTATTCTTACCTGAGAAAAACAGTGAAAATACCGGTTTTTTAGGTAAGCTTACCAGTCTGTCTTGGTAAACTTACCAATAATTGGTAAAAAGAAGGGAGATGGTAAAGGTACCAACGGACCTTGGTAAAAACGCGGAGAATTTTTTTTTCAGTGTATGAGAACAGAGTACTCTGTCCTCACGACCGAAGTTCTGTTTTCATAACAGGAAAGTTTTGTAAGTATAACAAAGAAAGTGCGGGAGCTCTGTGAACTGAGGGTTCTGTCCTCAGCACCGACTATTTTTTTTGCGTGTAGTGCGGTCCATTTTGAAGTGTATAACAAACGTTTCAGCGCAAACTTTCGGCCCGACGCGTGACACCTCAAACGGGGTAGCTTGTAAGTCGCGGTCGTCCTTTTTTAAAGCGTCTCCTTTGGCGGCGTGGCATGGGTTCTCGGGAGATGGCTCTCGGGGAGGGGTGCGGGGGGGGGGGGGGCT
>NW_017547090.1:158272-202601 GCF_001854935.1 Bemisia tabaci
CCCCCCCCCCCTCGCCCTCGTCACTAGTCCCTGTCACCCTCGAACTTTGAGCCGGTGTTCTTTTTGACATCTTCACGCTCAATCTCCCGATATTTCGCCGCCGAATCTTCCCGCTCTCGCCCTGAAAAAAAATTCTCGGCGTTTTTACCAAGGTCCGTTAGTACCTTTGCCATCTCACTTTTTTTTACCAATTATTGGTAATTTTACCTAGACAGACTGGTAGGCTTACCTAAAAAACGGTATTTTTACTGTTTTTTTTTTCAGGTAAGAATACCACTTTTATTTGTAATCAATTCCCAGTAACTTTGCCATTTTATCTCGGTAATTCTACCACAGTCGATAAAAATTATTGACGTTTTTACCGGGGTCCAGTAAAATTACTGAGAAAGTCAATAATTTTACTGAGATTTCTCGGTAAAATTACCGATTCCATAAATGGTAATTTTACCAAGAAAAAACTGGGATCAAATAGAACCCTGCATTCTTGGTAATTTTACCCTTTTCTCAGTAAATACACCGAGATTTTTTTTTCAGTGCGAGGATATCGCAGTTCGGCGCTTGAAAAATAAGGCGCTTCAACGGTGAGTCTATAGCAGGAATGTGCGTAACCCCAAGACTACCGTGCTAAGGAAGAGCGCCGTATGAGCATTCGAGAGTTGCAAAATTTCCTTCGATAAAATGTTCATTTTTGAGGAAAATTATATATATTTTTCTTCAAAAGTTTCAGTCGTTTTAGATCAAATTACAAACAAAATTATCTGAAAAATCGGTAGACAATTATTCAAAAATTTCCTGAAAATTAGTGATTCTTCAGGGGAAATTTGGCAACGCCTGAAGGTTCATACGGCGCATTTCCTTAGCACGGCAGAGATTCCTCGGCTTTTTTCGCCTACAGAGCTCGTAAAATGGATCAGCTGCGCGCTGGTCACGGAATCGTGTTTTGATGCTTGATTCTTGTAGATCAACTACAAATACGAAGATCTGTCCAAACAGCAACTTTTTACGTTTAATATTAACCGAGATATCGTCCTTTGAAAAGTCGGGTTTTTGACGTCATCCACCGAAATAGTTATTGAAAATCCGACCGATCAAAAGCCGACAGTCAAGTTGACGCAGCAAGGCAAAGTCAAAAGCTTAGTTCAGCCAATCAGCAAACGTAGCAGGCCCCCGCCTGGGTACATCATCAGACCCCACCAAAAATATCGTTTCAAACTGGTTCCATTTTTGCCATTTAAAGTTAAAAAAATCCGGAAAAGTACCTAGAAGCTTAGTTCACTACGTGCTTTCTGATAATGAATTTTAAAAAAATGAGTGCCACTGACCCGTTTAGTGCCCCACGAGATGCTTTCTAGCTTACCTCAAAAATTAAGGCCATACTATAAAGTTCGTTATAAGATAAATCGCGTTGGGCCAAGCGGAACCAAGCCACACAGAGTCGGACAGGCCAATCTGCCATTGGCAGGTACCCCCCCTGACGCATCGAAAATGCGCCCCTCTGCCAGACATAGCAAAATAGGATGAGAGAAAAAATTATGACCTAGGAAAAATGTGGAAAATTCATAAATGAACGGGAAAAGAGAAAATAAGAGTAAAAAAAGGTCCTCGTACGCATAATAGTGGTGAATGGAGGTCCAGGGAAAATAAACCGGAAATAAGTCCCCAGAGGCGCCTGGGCCTACACAAGTGCTGGAAAATTGATGTGTTGGTTTTTTTTTTTATTTGCTGAATCCAGATTTTGTATTCGTAGCTCAATATTTGAGGAGGAGAATGTGAAAAATTGGGACATACTGGTTTCATCAAGCTCGTTGGCGCGAGTTGTGAATTCGCGATGCTGCGCAGCTCCGATTTATGCTGCCAATGAGGTGTGAAAAAAGTTAAGAAACGAGGCTCGACTATTACGGCTCTCCTATTTAATTAAGGCTGTGTTGCTCATACAGCCTTTAAAGAACCCTTTAAATACAAATAAGACAAACTGAGACAAACACAGTATGGAAGCAGAGCAAAGTATAAGGAGGCGCGTTGATGACGGCGCAGAGATACAACTATTCGTACACGGTGGATGTCCGTGTTGCATCTGCAAATTTGAAGGCGGGTTGGCGCCAGATGTGAACTCGTTACGCTCTGCTCTATATTGCCAGTTAGATGTCGTTCAGATTCGAGGAACAAATTTAAAAAAACTAGGCCCAATCACGCATCGACTCTGTTGTTCCTCAATGTTTTCTTCTTTTTCAATTTGAAGTTTTATCCTTTTTTTTTATTGTAAACATTTTTACAGACCTACAACTACGGCTCGTATGTACCGTGCGGTCCCTTACAACTCACGTGGCACGTTTTTCACCTAAACAAGTCTCCTATCAATTACTTGACCGGGCTTCAGCATCTACTGGTTAATGCAAATATCACTAAACTATGACTGCACACCTTGTTGGCTAAAAACTCAGGATTCAAGAGGAGAGACAAAAGGAGCCACGCCATTCCCAATCAGTTAGAGAATTTTAATAAAATTTAGTTATGTTTAATCTTGCAAAATTAGGCTCTAATAATTGTTCGGTGACGTCCTAAAAAATTGCCAACAAAATGATTGTTGAATGGGACCAGGGGACCTCCTGCAGCCTGCTTTAGATCTCTGGTGCATTTAATATACATGTATTCTTATTTCTTCATTTTTACTTTTCTTACTGAGCACCTTGTCTCTATTTCAAAATTTCACCTTTTACTTACCAGATTGAATGTTTCATTTTTTGATGAGGTTAAAAAGATTTTTTTGGCCTACATTTTCCTCGAGTTCATGAACCCAAACACCCGAAAATGATGCATCATTTCCCGACTTTTAGTTTTTAAAAGTAGTATTATAGGTTACAGGCTCTGGCTCGATTCTTCTGAAAATAATGATGCATGGATGCTGCTAGTACCTAGCTTTGATTTTAAACTTTCCTTTCCATTTCACACGTCTTCCGGTTACTTAAAAGTGTTCCATTTTGCAAATTTTACTCTGTGCGATTACTTAATATACTTCGAACCTGAAAGTAGCGAAAAATTGTGCTAATTTGCCATGGCGCCTTATATTTTGCAGATGCAACACGGACATCCACCATATACGAATAGTTGTATCTCTGCGCCGTCATCAACGCGCCTCCTTACACTTTGCTCTTCTTCCATACTGTGTTTGTTTCATTTTGTTTTACTTGTGTTTGTAGGATGCTTTAAAGGCTGTATGAGCAACACAGCCGTAAATAGGAGAGCCGTAATAATCGAGCCTCGTTTCTTAATTTTCTCACGACACCTCATTGGCAGCATAAAGCAGAGCTGCGGACCATCGCAGATTCACAACTCGCGCCATGGCGCCTTCAATTTTGCAGATGCAACACAGACATCCATCAAGCACGAATAGTTGTATTTCTGCGCCGTCTTTCCATTTGCTCGATTTCCATATTGTGTTAGTTTCGTTTGTCTCATCTGTTGTGGGGCTTCAAGAACTACGTAAACAACACAACCAAAAATAGGATGTGCCCTAATCAATTATCATTTTGAAAAGAAAAAAATGTTAGAGATCTCACAAGCGATCAGAAGGGCGCACGTCGCAAACTTGACTGTACTACCTCTTCTGAGAGAGTGACGCATGGCGGATGAGGAGGGTGGTGATAAAGCGTCTCTATGTTACCAAAAAGATGAACATTTCGAAGAAAAGAGTTTTTTACCGATCTTAGGAATTTGATGTATAGGTGTTTTGACACTTGACAAAAGTTCGAAAGTTATTTTGATTTCCTCACACAATGACGCTCAGCATCCCTTTCCGAAAACTATAATCGAGCAAAATTTTCAATGCCTTAAAGCTAATTTTAGAACGGCGGAGAGTAGCCAATTTTTCGCATAGTAACGAAAGCGAAAAGCGTAAGTTTGCCCTTTATTTAATCGAATATCTGCTAGTGAGTGAAATAATTGTCATTCATCACAGCTTGATGAAACCAATATTTCCCAAATTTCACATTCTCCTCTCCAAAACATTGAGCTACGAATACAAAATCTGAGCTTTCTGCCGCAAAAATGAGTAAATTTGTGTGAAAACTAAATCAAATGCGTGCTGTACAGACGATGGGTAGTAACTTGTAACAATGTTTGCCTCAATAATTAAAATGTCCATTTTCAGAAACGTTATGAATTTTTTCTCTTGATATTTTCAAATAATGTAAATCAGATCGCGAATAAAATTATCTGAAAAATTGGAGAAAGAATATTCACCGATTTCTTCGAAAATTCGCAATATATCCAAGGCAATTTGGCAACATCTGCAGCCTCATACGGCGTTCTTCCTTAGCACGGCAGAGAACTAAGAGACTCCTCGAGAGGTTACGAAAGGAACGTCATTTTTCCCCAGTTCAGAGCTATCGGGTGGGTGGAGTCAAGCTCTGAAAGTGTGCGAGGTATCCGTTGCGATTGGGGGATGATAATCGCGAGGGCGGGGTGGCCGAAGAGCAAGCGCTTTTCCGCGTAACATGCGGTCTTGTTTTCGTTCACTACCCCCGTGCAATTCTAGTTTATTCATAGGTGAAAAAGCTATTCAAAGCGCTTCTATTCTTAATCGTTCTTATTGGTGCCGTCAATAGCGGACCTCTAGAGGCTAGTTCAGGTAAGATTTAACACCCTGCTTGTGATTAAAATGATTCTCGTATTGGAGAGGGAACCCTTTATCGACGGTTACAGTCAACATTACTGAAAGAAAGAAAAAATTGCGAAAATGACTGTTATTAAGTCAAACTTTTCCATATATATTAAAAAATTGAATCACGACAAGTAGTTTCTGGGAAATGAGGGACAACTGAATCAGCCAAAAAACGAGTGAAATAAACAACGTAATCTGAAGAATGGCTGCTGAAAAATACAAAAAAGTACGGATACCAAAAAATCGGGTTGTTTTGAGTTAATTACAAGCTCATTTTTAACCAGGGAGAAGACAGACTGCAGTGAGATTTGGCTTAATCGGGGATGATTAATTTATGTAACTTTTAGAAGTTTCTTCCCTTTGTACTTTTCGATTTGTTCAACTTTTGTGTTATTATATTATGACGATCATTTCGGCCATCTGGTCATCTTCAGAAAATGCTGACACGTACTCGCGAAATCACAACAGCGGTCACTTTTTTTAAAAAAAAACTATAATTGCAAAATTTGTATGAAACCCGACTAAAATAACGAATGGTATCGAACAAATTAACGAAAAATTATGATTTTAACAGTTGAGGCGAGATAGTTTGTCAACATCGTAATTTACCGTTAGTTTTGTCGGGTTTTATAAAAATTTTGCAATTTTTGTTTTTTCTAAAAGTGTCCACCTTCGTGATTTTTCGAATGCGTGTCAGGATTGCCTGAAGGTGGCCCTGGTGGCAGTAGTGGTGGCCTGCTGGCCGAGCTGATCATTCGATGATGAAACTGCAGAAAGCCGTATTCCGGTTTGCGGCTTCGCGGACTTCCTGTCATACTTTCTACTGTCATACTTGTTCGTATCATGCTCTTGTCATACTTATTGCACCATTTAAAAAAGGGATCATATTTCCGGCTCCCCCACTTTTGAAAAGTCCTCTTATTTCACTGTCGATGATTTTTTTCTATTTCTGTGCCAATTTTCTCCTGAGAGAAAAATTGGATAGTCTCTTTTAGGGTGATCGATAGAACATTTATTTTAAAAAAAAAGAAAAAAATCCGAAATTAATTTAGTCGCGAGTCAAAATGGTGCATCAAATGGTTGCCAAAATTACTTTATATTAAGACAAAAGCGTCTTGATGAATGTACGCGAAGCTCTTTTTGTCACGGTTACAACATTAATCCGTCCGAAGGACTTGACTCGACTGGATGTGTATGAGATCAGATCAGAACCATTGTATTATTCGCAACAAATTTAGGTACCTAGAACGGCAACATTTTTTAATGACTATAAAAAAAGATCTACAGGAATATCATCTCAGGCGTTTGGTTCAATTTCAAACTGAGTATTTTTCGTGCGCCTTAAAATTTAACATAAGCACTCATGATGAAACGTTTAAAAAAACCGACTAACCTTTCAAGCGGAAAATTGCTTACAAAACCTTTTAGAGATACGTCGAATAATCGTTCATACATGTATAAAGCACAGCTTTGAGATTCGAATCAGGTACTTTTTCTGGGTCAGTTTTCAAGCAATTTATAGGATGGGTTTTAAGATGAGTTGATCTATTTTAGCTTCCAAAATCTTGCTATCGAAATTGAAACAGCAAACTAGCACTGAAACAGACGTGCATATTAACAAAACGCTTAGCTATGAAAAACTGTATTTGTGAGTATTAAGCGCAGGGACTGCCAAGAAATCACGAATTTCTCATATTTGCCTCCTTATCTCCAGTCGTGCCTGCCATTAATACTGCTGTGCTAAGGAAGAACGCCGTATGAACAATCGAGAGTTGCCAAATTTACTCGGACAAGAAATGTGTTTTTGAAAAAATTTATGTACATTTTCCCTTTAAATTTTCAGATATTATAGATTAAATTGGGATAGTAACTGTCTGAAAATTTGGAGGAAAAATATTTAGAATTTTCCCAGTAAATTCGTTGATTAATAAAGAAAATATGGCAACGCCTGAAGGGTCATACGGCGTTCTTCCTTAGCACGGCAGAATACACGCCCTCGTATTTTGCGAGGTAATGGGTGTTTCAAGGTGAGATGATCATACAAATCCATGTTTTCACAACACTTTAGGCATAATTTGAAAAACAAAGCACCTTGATAAGCTAAAATAACGATTGTTTTAATACGCGATAGGTGTGACTCCTAAAACGTATCTCAATGGGATATTTAAAAACTTACGAAGAACGCAACATTTGAGCATGTTTGGAGTTGAGTTGGGTAAACCAAAACCCGTAATCATTTATCGATGATACCATTTTTAAAGTCTAAAACTTGTTGGGGCCTGAGCAAAAACTCGCTTAAACTCTGATTTTGGTTTATTTGTTGAAAAATATCTTTTTTTCAAAATTTATTTTACTTACTTATTTGTTGGTTTATGTGTGGTTGATGGCATTTACAAAAAAAGGAGCAGTTTTTTTTAACGTACGATAAAATAAAAAAAAAAAAAAACCTTGCACAAGATTAACATCTGTAACGTGTATCCATGCCATAATAAAATTCACTGTTTCAGTTTATTCAAGAGATTGCACCATATGCATGGTCCCGTGAACTTGTATTCTGCTGAAATACTAATTCCATATTAAGGGGTACTTGTGTTTGAATTTGAAGGATTTTCCATCGAAATGATTCCACAAAAGAAGTTTAGTTGTTTCTAAGAGGTATCGGCTGTTTTGAAAAGAAATGGAAAAATCCTCCATTTTCTTAAAAAAAAAAAAAAAAAAAAAAAAAAAAAAAAAAAAAAAAAACTTTGAAAGCAGTTTGAATTATTTTTTGAACAACTGGAATTTTTTTCGGAAAATATACAATGGGAGCTCATTTTGATCAAATAAACATGTTTTTCAATGCATGGTATGCACTCGGGTCAAGTTGAGCAGAAAAAACCAAGTCAAATCAAAATCAGACCAAGAAAAAGAGGTTATTGAGGTTTCATTCCTCTATAGAACACAATGGTAGAGATAAAGCTCCATCTCTACTCTCAGATTTATTTATATTTTTTTCAACTTCGAATTTTTTTCACGAGAAAATGTGCGCCCAGTTACGATCAAAATCATTCATAGGGTCGTATTTATGGCCGTAGTCTATAAACACAAGAATAGTCGTCTTGGAAAATCAAGACGTCAAAGGGTATCCCGGGATAAGCATGTCAAAATGCCCTTGTGAATGGATTTTTATTTTAATCATTTTAAGTCATCAAGGGTGTCCTAAAACTTAGGTTTTGGGGGATTTTAGCCCCCCCCCAACCCCCTCCGCCCCCCCTCAGACCCCCAAAAACCGCTTTTTTGGGCTATTTTTGACTATGCTAACGTCATTTCCTCATAACTTTCGTGATTTTCGATAGAATTGAACCAAAATTTGTCAGAATCTACATCAATTAGCTTGGTTTTTGTAGACAAAAATGCATTATCATCGGATAATATTTTAGCCTCTAAAAAAATTCGTAACATTTTTGAAAAAATAATTTTTTCCTTTTTTCGCGGCTACGTGGCGTATGGAAACATGCACACAAACAAAAAGTGGCTCTTTTCTTAATTTATACATCCAATAAGATACAGGAAAAATTTCGTGTTGATCGGAGTGGTGCGCCATACTTAACATCATCGGCTTATAAAATGGATTGCATTTTGAACAACGGATCTAAGAGCATTCCCATGTTGCAAAGATTGTGCAACTTACATTCTTTGCAAATAATCACTGAAATCATGAAATAGGTAATTTTCGTCTTACGAGTAAATTCATGTTTCAGTGGGAGTTAAGATTGAATTTGTTTAGACGATCTGTTTTCATTTGCAAGGTGAGAAAATTTGCACAATCTTAGCGACATTGGAATGCTTCTGGTTCCTTTTTGCAAAATGCAACCCATACACAGTGTATAAATTATCTATGGACAAAGTGCGAAACGTATCTCAAAAATGCTGCCCCTATTTAATTTTTCGGGAGATGAACAGGCCAACTTCATTCCTTGAAATTTCAACAGAATATTTTGCTAACAGAGAGGAAAACTGAAGGAAGTTACAAGGAAAATTACATTGACCAGGTACCTATAATTTCCCAGGGAAAAAATGAATTGTGGCAGGAAGTCTGCAATGTAGGAAACGGAGATAAGTGGTTTCGCACTTTAAGCATCGATAAACATTTCGTGAAAGCTCATATCGACGCGAAGTAGTTTTTCGAAAGCTGCAAACATCGCCGCTGCATCGTCAGCGTCACTGCGTCACTCACACCCTCGACTCGGGGCGCGGGGGTCGGGTATCGTCGCTCCTGTGACGTAAGGGCGTATCTCGATTTCCCCATGAGCCCCAGAAAGCATTGACTTATATGTAAAACAAGACTCATATGGAAATGGAGATACCCCCTTACGTCGGAGGAGCGACGAAATGGTGGGTTCGGAACCGCAACGCGCGGGCGGGTGGCCTATGGGGCGCGGCTTGGCCCGGCGACCCGCGGATTAAAAATGCATGTGAGAAGTCGAGCAGGTTGTCCGCGCGTCATTTGACTTTGTGGCTGGAAACTAATCCGCGGTTCTCATTACCGGTCAAACACAAACGCTAACCACCTCCATTTTCTCCACCGCACAGTGGGTTCAGCCAGTAAGCGAGGTCGGACGTGAAATTTCTCGCTGAAACCACAAATGGATTGCATTTTGCAAAAAGGAACCAGAAGCATCGCAATGATGCTAAGATTGTGCAAATTCATAATTTGCAGTCATGTAATTGAAATCATGAAACAATATGAAATATACATGGTAATTTTTGACTTAGATTCAGTTTTCAGCAAGTAAAATCGAAATAATCAATGGATGATCCGGTTTTTTTCCAAGACAAAAGAAGTTGCACAATCTTAGCAACATTGCAATGTTCGTGGTTCCTTTTCGCAAAATGCAATCCAAATGTTGATATTTATTACGTCAAATTGGACGTGCTTCTCCCCGAAGAAACGTAACTCCGTTTCAATATTATCATACATCTCCTAGCAAATCGCATAGTAGCCAGCAGAACCTTGGACATTTATAGCTGAAAATTTATCGGAATTTTCGTCAAATTTCATGCAAAAATCAGACAAATTTTAGATGAAAATTGCATATCGACGGTGAAACTACCAAACCACGTATCNTTTGCAGTCATGTAATTGAAATCATGAAACAATATGAAATATACATGGTAATTTTTGACTTAGATTCAGTTTTCAGCAAGTAAAATCGAAATAATCAATGGATGATCCGGTTTTTTTCCAAGACAAAAGAAGTTGCACAATCTTAGCAACATTGCAATGTTCGTGGTTCCTTTTCGCAAAATGCAATCCAAATGTTGATATTTATTACGTCAAATTGGACGTGCTTCTCCCCGAAGAAACGTAACTCCGTTTCAATATTATCATACATCTCCTAGCAAATCGCATAGTAGCCAGCAGAACCTTGGACATTTATAGCTGAAAATTTATCGGAATTTTCGTCAAATTTCATGCAAAAATCAGACAAATTTTAGATGAAAATTGCATATCGACGGTGAAACTACCAAACCACGTATCTCGGTTTGCGACGTCGCAGACTTCCTGTCATTCTTTATTTTTTAAATGAAAAACTACTTAACGTCCAATCTTGAAAATTTCTGTGATTTTTCCTCTTCGTGCGGAGAAAATTCTGTGAAAATTTCAAGGAATGATTGATTCAGGATTTGGTCTATTTCAAAAAATTAAAATGTGAGCGTAGATTTTTAAACACCGCAAACGAGATACGTGGTTTGGTAATTTCACCGTCGATATGTAAATTTTTGTAAAATAAATTGATTTTTCGAGTCAATTTTTCAACCGTGGGACATATAGTTACGTTCCTTTGTCCAGGAGACGACGATTTATGATAAATGGACGTATTTATGCCAAAAGGAACTTTGTGCATAGGGTTTGCCTGCAACATAGTTCCTTTTAGCATAAATACGTCCAAATGGAAGCAGAGTCGGATGGGATTAGAAGGGGTGTGCTTGTTAAGTGAGGGCCGCAAGAATGAATGGAAATTATAGAGCACCAGTGACGTCAGCGTCGATGACGGGGACGCCAAGATTGCCGGTGGGGCACTTCAACTCATGAGTCATGTCCACAACGCTCTTCTGGCATGCCCACGGCTTACAAGTTAGCATATTTTGGTTCTTATATAGTCCTTTTCGATTTAATATCAAATCCCACTTTTCCATTTTTCCAAAAGAAATCACGCCCACTTTTACATTGTTTCATATGCAGCTTTCTAGAGCACACTCAGTCTTTCCCACTCGTCTTTAGTTCCTTTTAACAAAAGTATATTCAATTTTAAATTGTAAGGGGTGTTTCTAAAAGGAAATTCGAAAAAGAAACCAATGGCGGCACTTTTAAAACCTCAACGTTTTCTGCATATTCACGGAGTTATGAGCTTTTAAAGTTTTCACATTTTGTCCGACCTCTCCCGGTGACTCGTCCCATTATGCGCCGGACCGTCACGTTGCCACGTTCTTTGACGTCATCCAACGGATAGGATCCATCTGCACGGGAATGTGGTGAGAGGTTGGGTCTATGAATTTAAGTAAGAACTCTCCCACTCCCGGAAACGAAGATTTTCCTGGGAATCCTCGGCCATACACTAAGTTTCCGGGAAACTATGACGGTGAAATACACAAGCAGATATGTGTGCACAGTAATTACCCACACATAGTGGAGCCACCAGGAACACCCCCTGGAGCAATCTAAGGAATTTCTGGGAAATTTTCGATCCTTATTCTTGGCACTTAACATTCCCGGGAAACTTTGACTACCAGTCGGGCAAGTGAAGTAAGAGCTTCACTCTACATGAACATATTTCTTCGTGCTTCCTTTTCCACTGCTTCAGTGCTTCGTTCTCCTCCTCATTTATTCATTTTACTCCCCTTCCTTTTCCTTTACTTTTCTTCATCTGCTCGATCCATTTCCTCTTCATTCTCGTCGACGTTTTTTCCTGCTTATTATTTTCTGTGCACATCCCATCTCTTCTTTTGCTTTAGCTTCGATCTTTCTTTTCCCTCTGCTTCTGCCTCTTCCTTATCGTTGTTGTCGTCTTGTTCTTCTTCCATTTCCCTTTTTTCGCTCTTTTCCTTCCATTTTCCGATGGCCGCTTCTCTTCTATTACCATCTTCAAAAGTAGCATCTCCTGAAATGCCATGCATCTAAGGAAAAAAATGAAGTTTTCTGAAACCCAACTCGCCAAATCTACTTATCTAACAACAGGTGATTTTGAATTCAATCACCGATTTGAAAGTTAATTTTGATTTTTGAGAGAAGCGGGCATTTTGAATTAGACGGTTCTGTATAGACCGCAAATGCTTTCCTTAATGTGTAGATAGTGAACGTTTGCATTCATTGCGACGTGTTCTGCGTGAATTTTGATGAAAATCCACGTTTTATTGTACTTTTACTTTCATTGTCGGGGGGAGAGGGCTTGAGGAGAGAGAAGTTTTGAAAAAAATTAAAATTTAACGATTTCAACTGTGAATAGTCTTCAAATCTACTTTGTGAAAAATTCACCTCTAAAATCCCATTTTTCAGTATCAAGAAGTGAGTTTGAAAATTCTTCTCGCCTTGGGGCTCCATGTAATTTTGACACTTCGAACACGTATTTCTTGAGATAGCAAAAACGACAATTATGCGCCTTGTCCTCAGAGCCCCTAAATTCGTCATTTTTCGAACCGAGGAACGTAACTCGATTCCAAGGTTGCATAATTGGCTTAAACAATTCAATTTTTCACAAGAATGTACCTAAGCAATTTCGCCCCGAAATATTTTTGATTTTTGCACGAGATCAGATGGAAAATCAGGGCAATTTCCAGTTAAAAACACCCAAGATTCTCCTGGTAAAAATTCATTTGCGAGGAAAAATTTGGCAACACTGAACTTTATTTTCGTTCTTTCGTGAGGGAAACGACATATTCTGCCCTTGTCTAACGGTCCATTTTCCACAATGTTTCGAAATGATGGATTGGACCAACTTCAGTTTTAAATTGCAATCTTAAAACGATACTATTTAAAAAATTAGAGCATGTCCACGGCTTTTCCCCCGGAAAAAGCTACTCAAGGCCGCTTAGAGCAGTGCATTAAAGGGAGACCGCGCGTGCTTGCGATTATGCGTGATTTTTCCGTGTCATTGACGCCGGCGCTGAGGCTCTAAGTCAATCGTCAGTTCGTCACCCTCCCTCTTCACAACCCCTCTTCATCATCCCTCCGTTTAGAGCCGGAGTCCGCGTAATTTGCGCCCCGAGCCCGAAGGACTCACCCCTCTCGTGTCACAGACACACCTGCTGCATTCACTTGTCGCGGTTCCGGAATCAACCCTAATCGCTGCCGCGTGCCCTCAGGATCACCGACAAATTAGTCTCCCTCGTTGACCTCAGTGACGAGACCAGGGTGGCATGAAACGTAAGAAAAAAAAGAAAGATTGGAAATTTCAGTGAAATATTCCATGAAATTTCAAGAGGTTGTGAACTATTTCATGAAATTTCAAGAGGTTGTGAAATATTTCATGAAAATTATTCAGGGGCAGAGTATGCAACCCGTACTCAAACACACAAAAATAGAAGAAAGGCACTATTTTTACATTTTGCGAAACAAAAAGGAACCGGTATTTTTCAATATCTTTCATAAATTTCTGGAGTTTCATGAAATATTTCGCGTGAAATTTTCAAGATTTTATTTTCCATGAAATTTTGCCACCCTGGGTGAGACGTTAATGAGCGATTATCGATATTTCCCCATTTGAAGCTATGGTAAAGAATCGATCATCGCGGTGTCCGTTGCGAACACCCTGTTTATCGATCCTTTTCCATAGGTTTAAATGGCAGATCAATCGATCGATCGATAAATCGTAAAGTTCGCCACTCCCACGCCACTGGTTAACCTCCGTCGTGTGGCCAACAAAGCGAAAACAAGAGCCAAGTGGTACCCCCTACTGTTACGAGTTGTCTCTATCTGGCTGATTTTTCCCGCTAATTTTCCGATCCGTCCGGAGCCCATGCACTTGCTGTAGTCCTTGTGTAAAATAAGACGGGGTTCGTTTTCCATCAAAAATATTGCGAGAACATGGTATTTTCGGAGATTTCAGAAATCAATCTTCCAGTTTTTTCTAAAGAGATTGACAGGTAATACACAACAAATACAAATAAAGACAATGGAAATTGTATTTGTATCAAGTAGCTTAGAGGGATGCAAACAATCAGTAGCTCCTCACTGATGTTTCTGTAAATATATGTAGTATTTTATGGAATACATAAAATATTTTCTCAAACACGCCGGAACAGCCCGACTTGGAATTTTGTATCAAAGCACCAAGTGACGTATTTACAGTTGGGGGAAAAAAAATCGGTAGAATCATCGTTCATCTCTGAATTTCTGCCATGATTATGAAATGAAACTTATACCAAAAGCAGGGCAACCCTCGATTTTTTAGCGCAGGATGTATCCTTGACCTCATAAATAACAACGTCTTAAATTAAGAACTCAGTTACAAATTGTCTAGGATCTTTCAGAGGAAAAAACTCGACCCCTTCAACCCATCCAGATGCCCTCAAATTTGGATGTCAATATTTTTCATATCATTGATGAATTAGGCGCTTAAAATTATGTGTAGTGTCCATTCCTCATGCATTTTGGTTCATAACCGTTGCGAAATTAGAAAAAACTATAGTTATCTCAAACATTTGGACGGCAATATATCTCCGACTTATAGAAAACAAATTTATAGATGAGGGAGAAACTTATTTTTTTGTCTGGTGGAACACGCCTTTGCAGTCAGGCCGTTCAGCCCTGGGACACCCTGTATATTTTAGAGACCTCGCACTTAATGCACAACACCGGAGACGCGAAGCGCTTCAAAGGGTTCGACCGCGAAGGGGTCAGAGGTGCAGACCCCTAGTTTAGGAATTCATTGTGCTGATCGAATTGATTTGATTCGTTTATTTAAAATTGAATAATGTTTTGGAAAATCGATCACATTTGATGACTAGAGATTTCAGGCGTGCTTTATCCGTAGACCGGGGTGGCGTGGTAGGCAGGCGATGGAGACGGGGAGTAGTGGAGGACAGGGGCTGAGATGGGGTAGTGAGCAGCCTCTACATCCCAGATACAGAAATATGAGCAAAATTTAAAAAAAAAAAAAAAAAAAAAAAAAAAAAAAAAAAAAAAAAAAACCTTGTAAGTATGAAAAACATTTGAGAAAAATACAAGAACAGCCTGTAAAACTTATTTAAAACCTGTAAATTTATCGTAAAAGCGTCACATTCAAAAATAATTATACTGATCAGATTGATTTGAATGATGTTTATTTAAAATCTAAAACTGAGCAACATTTTTGAAAACCGATCACATTTGATGACTAGAGATTTCAGGCGTGCTTTCCGTAGACCGGGGTAGCATGGTAGATAGGCGATGGAGACGGGGAGTAGTGGAGGACAGGGGCCGAGATGGGGTGGTGAGCGGGCTCCTTGTGGACGGTGGCCTCGAAGCCGTGGCCGTTGTCGGCGTAGTGGACGACTCGCTTCGTCCCGTCGGCCTCCACCAGGGAGTAGAAGCCCTTGACGTAGTGCCCGTCGCGGGACTCGGCCTGGGCCTTCACGTCGTGGGTGTCCGGGTCGTGCACGCTGTACTCGAATTTGTAGTTGGGGTGGGTGTCAGGGTACGACTCGTGGCCGTAACTTCCGTGGGACTCCGCGCCCTGGCCGTAACTTCCGTAAGATGCTGCTGCGGCGCCGTGGGATGGGGCAGTTTTCACGTATGCTGAGGAGCTGGCGTAGCCGCAGCTAGCCACGGTTGCGAGGGCAGCCAAGATGCAGAACTGAAACGAATGGAAAAAAACCCATTAGTTTTATGTTTTTAGTACAGTAAACGAACTATTAATATAAATCTAGTGAATCTCGTCCGCTCTTATTCGGTACGCTGAGAAAACTACAACTTAATATGAATATATCATCGCCAGCGTATACCTGGATCTCCACATGAGCCCTGCTCCCCGTATAACTTCATGCTTCCCGAGGCACATGTGGAAATTGAGATACGTCCTTACGTCAGAGGAGCGACGTTATGCGAAAATGCGGTTTATGACGTCATCCCTCGTGGTAGTAACACTCTTTGTTTCTTCCACCTTGCTATGATCAGTCCGGAAAACACATATTTACACAAGTTACTCAATATTTAAAATAGAATAAAGTCGCTTAATACAATACTGTCGCGACGGGCTGACAGAGAGAGAGAGAGAGAAAAAAAACTCAACATAAAACTCGGTTGAAAGCAAGATGGAAGAAATCAAGAGTGTTACTCGAGAGTGTGGATGACGTCATAAACCGAATGTTTCAAAGCGCGATATCTCCGTAAATATTGAACGTAGAAAGTTGCTGTTTAGACAGATCTTATTATTTTTAGTTGATCTGCAAGAATCAAGCATCAAGACAAGATTCTGTGACCAGCGGAACTGACCCATCGGAGCAAAGTAAACGGATTGGACGGAAATTACTCGCAAAAGATTTTGCAAGTTGGCAAGCATGATTTTGCTCAATTTAAATCCATTAAAAATATCGATTCTAGGTAAGGCTAGCTGCCTCACCAAGAATCGATTGTTTTACATACGTTCAAGAGGTGGAAAAAAGAGTGTTGCCAGCTTCCAAAATCGCCACTGTCGAGGTATCAAATATACTCAGTTTCTGGATGTACTTTTCCACAAGCCTCAAATCCTAAATTGGACGTATTCCTGCCAAAGGGATGCATGTGCATTATGACGTGAGCCCTGTTTTGCACATATTTTTATGGGTCTCAGGGCTCATGTCTCAAGACACATACTTCCGTTTGGCAGAAATACGTCCAATTATTCAAAAAATGATAATTAGCTTACCTTGAAAACCATATTGATGGATTTGATTTGATGGAGACTGTTTTGAAGCACGGAGATGACTGATGCTAGATTGGAGCATTACCGAGAGTTTTATACCCAAAACTCATAGAAGTGAAAGACGCTTTGAGGTCAAGCGTAAAGGATTCGGAGGAGTCGGTCCTCTGACGTAAGGGCGTATCTCTGTTTCCACATGGGCCGTGGAAAGCAAGGAGCTGTACGAAAGACAGGGCTCATGTAGAAATTCGTATACTCTCTTACCCTAGAAGAGTGACGAAACTTGAGCAATGGGCATGTGAAACGTAATGAGCATGAAGAGAGGACGATTCGGAATCATTTCGCGTGTCTTTTTGCATCATGGAAGCCACGGCGCGCGGTGAATCGAGTCATAGGAGAGGTCGGACAAAATTTGGAAACTTTGAAAGCTTATATTTTCGGAAAAAGGAAACAAAAACGTTTAAGAGTGGTTCCATTGGTTTTTTCGGGAAATTTCCATTCAAAAACACCCTTTGAAATTGCATTTGTGACGAAATTAACATTGAAATTTGGAATTTTAGCCAAAAATTTCATGTCCGACCTCTTTTACTAGCTCGGTCCACTGTGCGGCGCGGCGCCTGTCAAGTTTAAAATAAGCATATTGTTTAACTCAAAAATAAGAAATCTTGTCCAAAAAAAAAGAACAAAAATTTTAGTTCATTTGAAATACCAAAGTTTTCGATCCAGATAACCGAATTGTGACTCACGTAGCATAATTATTGGAATTTATAGATAAAGAAGACAACGGGAAAATGGAGCTAGCCCGTTAATTTACTAGGGTGGTTGTTGTAGACTTGAGGGAAATTATAGACTAACTAAGGGGTTTTTCGTGAGCTTTTCTATTGCTTATCTCTTTTGTCCATTGCAACCATCCGCTTCCACCAACAGTATCGCTCCATTTTTTCTCTGTTTATAGCTTTGTCTATCAATATCAATAATCAGCCATCTAAGCCGATCTTTTGAGGGTTTGACATAAGTCAAAGTAGGGTTCTTGTAACCGAAGTTTTTTTCGCAGTATGCGAAATATTGAAATTGAAATTAACAATTAATATTGAAATTGAACTGAACAAAAAACATTAGGAACTAAACCTAAAATATTAATAAATAAATTGAAGAAATAAACAAAGATCCAAATAAATAAAATGTGAAAAATAGGCATCTTTAGACGTATTGGATTCCATTCATCCTTTTAATTTTTCGAAAAAGCGTAGGTATTTAGAACATATTTGTTAGGTTACCGACACTTCACTAGAGATAGTTATCTTGCATTGAAATGTATTTTATTGAAATGAGTTTTCAACTCCATAGGTCGAAATTACTTTTTCGACCTATATATCATAGATTCAAATTTAGGATTTTTTTTGTTTTTGTTTAAGAGGCTCAGGGGAAGTGGTTAATGTTTATATCTGAATGTTTGTATGTGTGCAATAGAGTCATCTCTCAAACACTATTAGTCTAATCCAAACGTTGTTTTGAAAAAAGTCAAATCGTAAGCAATATTCTGTGCATGAAACACGGACATTCTTGCAGCACAATCTTAGCAGTATACATGTCGTTATAAAAAAGGCAACTAGTTTTCATTTTTTCGTATTTGCTACACGGACATCTCAGAAGCACGATTAGGTTTACTGGTCGGTGGCATTGAAAAAGTCAGTGCGCCTTCAATTTTTTATATATGCAATACGGACATCCGCTGAGCACGAATAGTTGCTTCGGAACGTTACTATCAACATCGTCGTGTCGTGAGTCATGAGTCATGTCATATCTGTCTGCCAAATTGTTAGGCGCTTCCGTACTTCAATCCGTAAAGGACGAGAAGTAAAAGTTTACAATTTTTTCCTCCTTTTTACCCCCTCCTGTTTTTCTCCTTCAACACAAACTGTCATGCGTTTTTTGAAATCGTCAGCTTTCATAACTTTTAGGTTTCAGCGTAGGAAGTTTTCTCTCCTTATTCTTCTCCTCTCTTTCTCCTCTCCATCTCCTCCTTTTTCATTTTCTTTCTTCCTCTCCTTTTCTTCCTCTCTTCCATCGTCTTCCACTTCCGACTCTGAAGACTGACGATAGAAATCTTTATCTTTATTTTCCTCCTGTTCTTCTCTGTTTATTTTTCTTAGTCTTCTTCTTCTTTTTCTCTCTCGGCTTTCCGCTTCGGGGTTTCAGCGTAGAAAGCTTCCTCTGCTTGTTCCGTGCATCTAGTATTTTTTTCTTCCTCTTTTTCATCTTTTTCTCCTCATCATCCTCCATCTTTTTCTGCTTCCTGTACTTCTTCATCTTCTACTTCCTCTTCTCCTTCATCGCCTTCTTCTCATCCTCCATCTTGTTTCGCTTCTCCTTCTTCTTCTCCTTCTTCTTCTCCTTCTCATCCTCCATCTTTTCTTCTTCTTCTCATCCTCCATCTTTTCTTCTTCTTCTCCTCCTCATCCTTCATCCTCTTCTTCCTCTACTCCTCCTCCTCACCCTCATCCTCCATCTTTATCTGCCTCTTCTTCTTCTTCTTATCCTCCTCCTCCTCCTTCTCCTCCTCCTCATCCCCCATATTTTTCTGATTCTTCTTCTACTTCTCCTTTTCGTCTATATTTTTCTGACTCTCCCTCTTCTTCTTCTTTGACTCCTATTCCTCCAAATGTTTGCTTAATTTTTTATTTTGACTTCTGATGCCTCCTCCGGCCTCACCTCATCGCCCTCCTACGCGAGGGCGTAAATTTATTTCTTCATGAGCCGGAGAACGCATTGAGTTAAAGAGGAAATAGGAGTCAACTCCTAAAACAGTCACTCCTTCAAGTCTGAGAGGCGACGACCTGACATATATTATTGGTCGTGAGACCCGAGTCGGTCAGACTAAGGTTAAGGAACGACGATGAATACGGGCCGTCGAGCACCGGGCATAATGACACCAGATCAGGGATGAATCCCTGCGAGATCGGGAGGGGGCGACAGCGGGAGCGGGAGTCTCCGCCCCCCACGCACCGCACAGTGGATCAAGTTGATAAGAGAAGTCGGACAAAATTCGACCAATTTTGAAAGCTCATATCTTCGAAAGTATGCAACGAAACTGTTTAAAAGTTATATCGACGGTGTGAGTCGGCAATATTTCACATAACTCGGTTTGCAACGTCGCAGACTTCCTATCATACTTTATTTTTTAAACGGAGAACTATTCCACCGTAATTCTTTAAAACTGCCGTGATTTTTCTTCTCTGTGCGAAGAAAAGTCTGCAAAAACTTCAAGGAATGATGTCAATTTGTTCTCCTTTAAAAAAATAACATAGAGGCGGAGATTTTCAGACAACGCAAACGAGTTATGTGATTGCCGACTTTCACCGTCGATATAGGTTTTTTCATGAAGTTGACTTTCAGAAACACCCGCTGAGATGGGCCAGTAAACCATGGATGAATTTTACTTGCAAATACCTACTTTAATCCATAGGTAAATGAACACGATAAGCATTAAAAAGCGATAGAAGCGATACAGCTATAAGAATTAAAAACGCGAACATGTAGCTCAGGAACCGAGAAATACACAGTTCAAAAAGTGCAACTTTTCCGCAAATCTAAAACGACCCGGTTTCGCGCCGAATCGAAATATGTCATCAGGCACCATTTAGAAGCGAGCACGGGTTTCTACGACTTCCGTGAAATGTCTTTCTACTCCTCGTAAATGAAGCAATAGGAAAATCAAAACTAAATCTTCAGAATCGAAGAACCGTATCTGAATCAAATGATCTGTAGGAGATAAGCAACATTTCCACATTGATACATTGTCACATTGAATATATTTCTCCCCATATACCCTATCCTGGGGACAACATTGTATCATAATAGTCTTAGATTTAGGTCTTAGTTAAGTCTTAGTCTTAGGTCTAGGATTAATCATATTGTAGATATTCTAATTTCTATGCACAGAAGGCGCACGATTAAAAAAAAGTAAATAAATAAATGTATAAAAAAACCATGTTTAACGACCCATTCACGGAAAAAAATAGGGTAGTCGACACAACCAGCGGCTGGTTAAAAATGCGCCAGCTACCGTGCGGTAGTTACGATAACTACGGCGGTGGAGGTCACCCCCCGACTAACCCCCCGGACTAGTCCCATACCCACCNTCCCCGGGGTTAGTCCCCCGGGACTAACCCCGGTCAACATCCATGGTTGTTGATGTAACTACCGGGATAGTTGTGACCTCCACCGCGATAGTTATCGAAACTACCGCACGGTAGCTGGCGCATTTTTAACCAGCCGCTGGTTATGTCGATTTCCCTATTTTTTTCCGTGTTGAAATTGTGACGAAATGAACCTCAAAATTGGAAATTTTGACCAAAAATTTGATGTCGAAACATCTGATTCCACTGTGCGCCACAGGCGCCGAGCCCACCCTTGACCAGGCGCACCTGCCCGCTCCCACAACTCCCATTATAACCCCGGGCGCCTTTAATGAACCCCGAGCCGCGAGCCCCAATTACGCACACAAAGGCTCCGCTTGCGTAAATATTATTGCATCGATAAAAATGTTCGCGGCTAAATTTATAAACACCCCCCTCGCCCTCGCCCGCGCCGTCACGCCGAAAGATCAGGATCGCTCCTCGCGCTTTCCTCAGGGTCCTACGTCACCATTCACCAACGTCGCCTCATCCCGACACCCAATTAGCGAGACAAGGACGCTCGAACGCTTGTGCGAAGTGATTTTATTTCAGACGTCTCCTCAACAGGTGTCGCCCTCCGTGTCGATTGCCGAAGTGCGAAACCGCGTATCTCCGTTTGCGACTTCGCACAGTGGATCGAGCCAATAGGAGAGGTCGGACAAAATTCGGAAACTTTAAACGCTTATAACTCCGTTTCTACAAAATTTTGAGGTTCTAAAAGTTGTTTCATTGGTTTTCTCGTTAAATGTTCCTCTCGAAGCATCCCTTGAAATTTAAACTACGACGAAATAAACATTAAAAGTTTCAGTTTTAGTAAAAATTTCATGTCCGACCTCTCCCATTGATTCGATCCACTGTGCGTCGCAGACTCCCTGTTAGAGTAGTGACCTTTATAGGGAGGGTATGGATACGTCGATTGATGTAGCTCTTAGGGCCCAAAGAACGACAACGTGTAAAACGAAAATCACTAGAAAAGTACCGCTGCCAACCAATGCGTTTGAAAGATTAATCAATATGGCTGACAGCGCATTATAGACAAGCGTCTTTAAGGATTCAGACTTCGAAACTAAGACAATTTATACGAAATCAAAGATTTATACGTGCTTTTATTTTTTGATCAGTGTAAATAGTTGAAATGTGAAAATTAGTACCCCTGGATAATTCGAGTTCATAGGTTGGCTGCCCATTTTGGGCCCCATGGGCCACAAGACCTGATCAAACCTAACCTCCAAATTTTCGACGTGTTCATACTCTCTAGGGTGGGCCGAAAACATCGTTTTTTTTTTTGATAACTGAAAACGGCTAGGGCTAAAAAGTTGTCAATAGGCACCAACAGAACGAGACAAAAAATCCCACGTCATAACTCCTTCATCTTCATCGAGAACATGGGGGTTGAAGTTTTAAGCGTTGAATTTCCCGATTCCCGGAAGGCAACGGCGTGGAGTTCCTGTGAAAGGTTGGCGACAAGGGGTGGAGGAGGAGATCAGAAGGTGCCAATTGCCTGATGATCTCTGGGAGGATAGGGGGCAACGGCGATTGGGCGTCGCAGAGCGCGAGGCTGCGCTATAGAAGCGGCTTTATGCATGTGTTTTTCCCGATTTTTCGAGCTTTTATAAATTTGAATCGCTCTCCGCGTTCACATTTGAGCCAAAACTTTTCCAAACCAAGGAATGCATGTGTCTTTTGAGTCGAGAAATCGATTTTTGCAGGGAAGTGCAAGGGGATTTTTAGGCTCAATACAGACGCCAGCAGTAGATTTTAATTCTTCATTATTTTCAGGATATATCCTCGAGGTTCGTCTCTCTCGGAATTTATTTTTCCGAATAAAAATACATAGGTATTAATGACCTACTCGCATCGGTCGAAACCACTCATGATCCTCGCGCCTCAAAAGTGCAAGAGTCACTTCCGTTCCCTCGGCAACTGTCAAAAACATGGATTCTGATTGGCCACTGATACACAAGTCATAAGTGTCCTCCGCGTTCCTCACGAGGATCTTGCGTGTCTGTCAGTGGCGGGGCGTGAATAATCGCTTATCGATATTTCCCCATTTGAAGCTATGGTAAAGAATCGATTATTAAGGAACACCCTGTTAACCGACCCTTTTCCATAGGTTTAAAAGACAGATCAATCGATATATCGCAAAGCACGCCCCGCCACTGGTGTCTATATCCAGTGCAATTGAGTATTATGCTCCGGCTGACCCCATGCTTTCACCTTCTAACTCGCCGACCTGCTCACGATACATAAACCCATAAATATTGCAAATTTAATGAGCTGAAAACTTTGTGACATGACTCCTCTCAATGAGCCCTGTACTACCGTGCTGAACGTAAACACGCCGTGCAAGCATTCAGGTGTTGCCAAATTTCCTCTTGGAAAATATTCAGTTTTCAAGAAAGTTATGAATATATTTCCTGGATATTTTCAGACTCTTTAAATCAAAATAAGAACAAAATCCTGTGGAAAATCAGAGGAAAATAATTCACATATCTTCCTGAAATTGTGTGATTTGTCGAGGGAAATTTGGCAAGGTATAATGGAGCATGCGGCTTTCTTACTCAGCACGGCAGTGCACAAATCTCTCATGGCAAGGAAAAGCACATATGAACCGCCTGACCATGCCAAATTTCCTCCCTCAACTCAGAGCATTAATTAGCTTTTGGAGAATCTGTTGTAATATTTCCAAGGAATTTTTAGAGAAACAAATAATTGTAGCATTCAGCTGGAATTTTTTATTCAACCGTTCATTTTTATGAAATTTCACGGAAAAGGAGACAGCGCAATAGAATTTTGTTACGTGAATTCGAGCGTTTAGAAAGCATTTTCCAGACGTCTCCTAAAAAACGAATGCTTAACGCAGGATGTTTGTCAACACTACGGGACTCCTCATCAGCGCAGTAGAAATTTCCCTTCCTCGACCCGCAAAAACAAATCGTTAAAGAGTGTCATCGATAGTGTGCATCTATGAATTTAATGGCATTGATGACTTCCCTCAGCGGTCATCAGATAAATTATTCAACTCTGCTCTATTCTCGTTTATGTATCGAATCGTATCGAAATAATCTAAATGGTTGTGCATTGGTGCAGATTCCACCGCAGTGACGATTCTTTTAGCCTTTTCAATACGTCTATGTGTTCATCCTTTGATTTGCAGATTTAGTGCAGCCCACTTCGATTCGGTGATAATTTTGTTTAATTAGCTTTTATTTTTCAAAATATACTGGTCGTTCAGCAGATCACGTCTAACTTCAAAAAGACGGACGTCATTGAAGTCAATGACAAAATATAAAGTGGAGGAGCAACATGAGAAATAATGCTAGAAATTAAAAGTATATATACCGTCGTACACCTAGGACATGCGAACGTTACGATATGCATACGCCATAACCTTCTCAATAATTAAGTTAAGATGTCCCAGTTTGAACTGTTGTCGTAACCATCGAGAGGGAAAACTTTTTGCGGGTTCACGACCCCCCTGCACAGCCAACCGCGGGGCGCATCTCCCCGTTACAACCCCTAGCCCCCTCCCCCGACCTCCCAACCCCCCGACTCCCAAAAAATATCAACATATCCGAATAGGGACTCCCTCTTGTGACAAATCGATCTCTGACATGTTCACTGAAAAAAAAGTTACGGGCTATATAGACATACCGTCCGTTCCGGGCTCAGTGACCAAAAGTTCCGGATGCTGGAGCCGTAGCTACGTACGGCGTGGTAGCGCACGGCTTCCGCGCCCAGAGTTTTTTTTCTTTTTTTTCTTCTTTTTTTTCCAGTGTCGAGTGTTTCTCTAGCCCTGGATAGACGATCAAATCCGAACCAATTCCGATCAAAGTGGACATGCTGATGACTGATAGTCAAAGATCAAATTTTGACGGGCCGCACTATTTTGTTCAAAGTAAGATCAGGATGGAGTGCCACCATTCATCTTTTCCTGCCTCAGGAAACATTTCTGCCAAGTTTTCATTTTAAAACTAAGCAAATTAATGAGTTTAAGACTGATGACTCCCGACACTTAGATGCTACTTTGATCGGAATTGGTTCGGGAATTTGATCGTCTATCAGGGCTTTTTGCCCATCCCGGTATTATTAGACTGAGATATTTTTTGCAGGTCTCGGTCGCGGGACATGGAGGGTCTGTCGGAGACGCAGTGCAAGGTGTGCGGGGACAAGGCCTCGGGGAAGCACTACGGGGTGGCAAGTTGTGACGGGTGCCGCGGGTTCTTCAAGCGCTCCATCCGACGCAACCTGGAGTACGTCTGCAAGGAGAACGGGAAGTGCATCGTTGACGTTACCAGGCGCAACCAGTGCCAGGCGTGCCGCTTCAGCAAATGCCTCCTGGTCAACATGAAAAAAGATGGTAAGACGCAAGTACCTATGCGGTTACAATCAGTCACTGCTGGAACCTGCACTGGTAAAAAAAACCTCTTGGACCAATGCCGCATTGCATTGACTTAAGAGTGCAGTTTCTTGTCGCCGGATTTAAGACTCTTGAACTCTTGTTTCAAGCGGATTTTGCATTGAAACAAGAGTCCAGACTCTTAAATCCGGCGACAAGAAACTGCACTCTTGAACCAAGAGGTTTTTTTTTACCAGTGTGATGTCAGAGACAGAGTATTTGGACGATATTTCGATGGCCAAAATACAAAACCACGTATCTCCATTGCGGAGTTTCAAAATGTCTACTCCTAATTTATTATTTTGAGGAGTCAACTCCATGACTTGAAATATTCTGCGAATAGAAAGGAATAATAATAGAAGTTGTCAAAAAATTACGTTGACTAGTTTACCAAAGAAAAAGAACGTATGACAGGAAGTTTGCAACGTTGCATGCGGAGGTACGTGGTTTCGTACTTTGGCCTTCAATTTTCCGATCAGGGACTACAATTTCTGGATCATTTGTGAAAACGCTTTTATGCGTAGAGAAGGTAATGGTCCCTACGTCGTTTCTCAGCTGAGCCGGATATTGTAGTTCCTAATTGCAAAACTGTAGTCCATTTTATTGACCAAACTAATTACCTCACCTGATGATGAGGCAAAAGTTAAGTTCAGAAATCAACGCTATTTTTCGCCTAATGATAACTGATAAACAACTTTTTGGAGGGTAAAATTCGCTTAATGATGACTGATTAATGTCGGGGTGAGGCCAAAAATGCAAAAAAAAAAAAAAAAAAAAAAAAAAAAAAAAAAAAAAAAAAAAAAAGTTGAACTTACGCCTCTCTACCCGAAATTGATTCAATTCTATCCCCGTGAGGCTCTTCAGTTGGGACGATACAGTTGTCAACTCTTGAGACGGATGGACGGAAGCAACGAAGTTTAAAGGGGGGGGGGGCGAGCTCAAGAGAGAAGAGGGGTTGGTGAGAGGTCGAGGTTGGGTGCAATCATAATTGGTGAGAAAGAGACCTATGGCTTTGACACCTCGCCTACTGTGTCAATGTTAGCTCAGTCGCGACCATCTCGCATCGCTTAGGGGTTGCCGAATCTCACCCTCATCCGTCGCTGGTGCCCTTACAATAGGGAACAACGGCGGATCCAGGGAGGGGCCATGAAGATGTACCCCTCGTCTCCCCCAGAGCCGAAAAAAGGGTAAATAAAAATAGAATGAAAATTGGGTGATTAATTAAGGCCAGACGACCCTAGTACCATTGACTGCTGGACTTGGACTTGTAGAAATTTTTACCAAGTTCGAGTTAGAAAATCCATGTTGTGCTTTTTTAGGTAGAATGTGCATGAAATTTACGTATTAAAGTAGTCATGGAACAAAAGTGGCATCTGAATTTGGAGATTCTAAAAATTACTCATATGAATGTCGAAGACAAAATAAAGCAGAAAAGATGCAACATTAACAACTTTGCCCTTCTACCAAGTTTTTTCCAAAATAACTCTCAGTCGAGCCTACAGCCCCCATTGATTTTTGGAAATATCAGTTTTTTTTAAATTTTGGCGATGGTTAGGAATCAAAACTAATGTAAAATCTCGAGTAAGGTTAGGTTTAATATAATTGTATTATAATTTAGTTTATTATAATTTTTCGTGCTGAATTTACCCATTGCCGCAAAAATATCAACATTTTAACTTCAAAGGGGGGTTTGGGTCATTCGGGGTAAAAAAATCAGCCCTTAATCCTCCTGAAGTTCCTTCAACTGGAAATTTCGATGTTCATGCGGCCGAGGATGAATTTCGTACTAAATTTTTTTTGGGGGGGTCGTTGTAGCGACTAAGCAAACTTTTGTAAATCATTTAATAGGGGACAACAGTCTTCTTATGCCCCATAGAACACGCTCCTGCAGCCTTCCGGTTGGTCACAAGTCCTGGACGAGACACTTTATAGATACTCAGATTACTTTTCGGTATATTTTTTCGATTTGAGTTTAGGTGTCTTTTTAAGTGGATGGGAATGGAATTCGAAGGAATCGGAACTGTGGCAATGCGAGAAATGCTCTTAAGATCGCGACGCCTGAACTGTTTGCTTGCCGCCAAAACCTGGTTTCCGAAAGTGTCACGCGGCGAGCTTTTTTCTCTACCCATTTGGTCGCTCTCTTGACTTGAAGACGTAACTACATTTTAAGATGAGCTCTATTCTTAATGTAACTCCATGCGTTTGAAGACTCAAGGGGGCCCCTACCCCAGAGGCGCGACAATTTTCCTTTCAGTGTGAATCGGACTCCGAGTCAGACTCTTCGCTCGGCTAAGGTTGCCAGGTTGTGCAATAAAAAGTGGATATTTCGTTGCTCCTCTGACAAGACGGAATATCGTTAGTTCCACATGAACCCCATAGAGAAAAAAATGAGGTGTTTGCATTTCGGGCATCTTGGATGGCGTAGGTCGGTACAACGAGTTTATCATCGAATTTCCTGGAAATGGTGTAATTTATGGAAAAAAGTCATTCTATAAAAAGTGTTTGAAATTATATCATGAGTTGATTTAAGCAAAAAATCGGACATATTATGGTCTGTTTTTCATACTTCGAATTCCGGATTTCGCTGGCCTGTTTGTACCGACCTACGTCACAGGGTAAATAAACCTCAAGATGCAAGCACCTCCTTATGTTTCTCTATGCATGAACCCCGAAAAGCGTAGAGGGGATTCTCGCTAAATTTAAGTGAACGAGAGGGGGGGGGGCTCACTAACCACGTAGTGATTTTATTCCCTAATTTTTGCATTCCCGTTGCCAGTGCATCGACTCAACTGGAGAGGTCGGACGTGACATTTTTGACTGGAACTGCAAATTTTGATGTTTATTTTGTCACATTTTAAATTCTCAGGGGTGCATGCAGACGAAAATTTAATGAGGAAACCAATATAACGGACTTTTAGAACCTCAAATTTCTGTGTAAACGGAGTTATAAGCGTTTAAAGTTTGCAAATTTTGTCCGACCTCTCCTATTGACTCGATCCACTGGGCGTCGGTGGGAAAGGTTTTCAAATCAATATTCGAAAGGCAAAAGTCTATCCCGACTCCAGAGTAGCTCCTCAAATTTGTTGACGTCAACTCTGGAACATCCTGTATACAAAAGTCTTACTTGGTGATATTATGCTTTTCCCTTCAGCTGTACAGCACGAGCGGACATCAAGACAGAATTCTCACCACCACCATCACCGCTTTCACCGAAGTCGGGAGCTATGTAGCCCCATTTTTCCATCTGCGTTCATTTACCGATACCCTCATCCTTTCCCGTACAGCGTCGCTGCAATCATGTCCAAATCTGAACTGCATCAGACCACGCCTGGTGAGTATCAGTAGCTACTTCATCAAACATCTAGCCAGCGGGCTGATAATTCAAATTTATAGACAAAGTAATAGACGAAGAAGATGTTAGGAAACATGGAGCAATCCTATTCGTTGGAACGAGTAGTTGTCATAGACTAGGAGAAAAATAATGGACAAACTATTAGGTCTCTAGCGGTTGCCGTTAGTTAGCCTACTTACCTCCTTGGTACATTGCAACGCTTCCACCAATAGGATCGCTTTATATACAGTGTGTCGTCTTTGTCTATAGCTTTGTCGACCAGTTTCAATAATTAGCCCCCTGGTTGGTATAGGGTTTCTGACCTCTAAATGCACACTGCAGACGTCACACTTTTTATACGCGGGAAGACTCATTGCATTAAAATTAAAGAAGATGTCTAACCATCTAGGTTGGAAATTTTAAGAAAAAACTGTCTGTTCAGCCCAAGTCTGACCGACTCAAGTGTTTTTAAGTGTGTGTTAATTTATAAAGTATATTTACTGCAGTTATAATAATGATGTTCTTTTTATTAATAGCATCCCGTCCATTGGGAGCTTTCAACAACTACCTCGCTCTTCACGATTGCCAATACATATCTGTCAGCAAAGACTGTCAACAACTTTTGAAAGAGGATGAAGTAAGCAGCTCAGAAGAAGTGCAGCATATAACGCCACAAGGTATTTTTAAACCTACACAGACACTCTTACTGTTTTTACATCTTTGTGAACCCGAGTCTTGAGGGAAGGGGGGGATCTAGATTCATGGGCTGAAAGTTCGATGCTCTACTTTATGCTAAAAGGAACTATGTGCATTAGGTTTGCGTGTATTGTAGTTACTGCCAACATAAGTACGTCCGATTTGAGTCATCACGCCGAAGTTTCGGTTTCATTATCAAACACTCGACTTTTGCTCACAATAGAATAAAACTGCCAGCCCAAGAAGCAGCGAATTTACGGAAAGTTCCAAGTTCATCTCTGAGAGTTAAAATCATTGAAAGTTTAAAACAACGGCACCTGCTTGAAAAGACTATTGGTTTACTAAACAGCGAGACATTAGAAAATCCTTCAATTTATAGAGTATGCAATTTGATCGCAGGGGAGTTAAAATAGTTGCTGGAGGTCGAGGCTGACACTGAAATTGGTGCGCAAAATTATTTTACCTCACTTAATTATTCACGATTAGTATCTATCCAGGGCCACGCATAAGCGTATTTACTCGAAACGCTCTCCTTTATCTGGTTCGTGTGGCTTATTTCGTTCAAAAATTGAAGTAAATTTGTTCGATTTTCCCACGCTGGCGCTGCGGAATTTTTTTCCACAAAAAACGGTTTATCCTCGGGAATTTTTTTGTCCACGACGAGATTGTCCTCTTATTTGTCCACTGGGAGAGAAATGGTCCATATTTTCTTGCATATTTTATCGTCCTCCCAAATAAATCTTTCTTAGATATTTTATCCGCTTCTCCTCCAATTATCATGTTTTTACAAAAAGACAATTTAAAATAAATGTTGAAGAATTTCAAACGATGCAATGTCATGCTGTAAGATACTCGCACAATGGAAATGTAAACTCAAGTGATCTTAGTTAGTAGATCTCATACTATACTTTGATATTTGATGTTTTTTTCTGCAGATGTAACTAAATCTTCACCGATATCTCCCAAAAAAGAGCGACAGGACGATGTTTCCGTGGACATGCCGAATGAAGGCATCTATGAGTCTGCAGCTAAGTTATTGTTTCTTGCCGTTAAATGGGCCAGAAGCATTCCGTCGTTTATTCAGGTAAACAATATGGAATACGATTGGGGTTGAGAATAGAGAAAACATTGCTTACCTGTTTAAAATCAATAATGAATGACATTCAACATACTTCAAGTAAACTAATAGTGCAGCATTAAGTTCTCATGGATTCCATAGGGGAAGCTCTACGCTTACATTTTTCTGTATCTCTATCTCGCTGATGATTATTAAATATCTTTCATATAGTTATCACTTTAAATATATTTAAACGCTATTTTATTAGTGCAGCACTTACATATTATTAAATAAATGCTTCTGTATCTCTATCTTGCTGATACACACTAACATAAGTAAATATTCATATCTAAATCCTATTTAATAATAGGATAAAATTATGAATTATATAAATTATTTATATTCATTTTTATATATATTTACTGTATAATCACCGTCCTCCTAGTGTGGGGAAGGAGCTTTCCTCGTAGAGAGCGTTAAACCTGAAAACGCATTTTTGAGTGAAGTACACTGAAAAAAAATTCTCGGCGTTTTCACCAAGGTCCGTTGGTACCTTTCTTTACCATCTCACTTTTTTTTACCAATTATTGGTAATTTTACCAATACAGACTGGTAAGCTTACCTAAAAACCGGTATTTTTACTGTTTTTTTTCAGGTAAGAATACCACTTTTATTGGTAATCAATTCCCGGTAACTTTGCCATTTTATCTCGGTAATTCTACCACAGTAGATAAAAAATATTGGCGTTTTTACCAAGGTCCAGTAAAATTACCGAGAAAGTTCAATTATCTTACCGAGATTTCTCGGTAAAATTACCAATTCCATAGATGGTAATTTTACCAAGAAAAAATTGGGATCAAATAGAACCCTGAATTCTTGGTAATTTTACCCTTTTCTTAGTAAATACACCGAGATTTTTTTTTCATTGTGAGTCATGCAATCGGTGTTTCTTCGAAACATTTGACTGACTATTGAAATATTGATCACAAATTTTTAGGTACTACCATCTATCATTATTAGTCAATGTTTTAGTTTTTAGCACGTCAAGCAATTGTTTTCTTTGCACAACTTTTGAGTTAATGTTTATAATTTTAACAGTTCGTTTCATTCGTGATTCCAGTTACCCAGCCATGACCAATCACTTTTACTTGAGGATTCATGGTCAGAGTTGTTTGCGTTAAGTGCTGCCCAGTGGTCTTTCGCTTTAGATCAAGGTACTTTTCCATTTCTGTCAATATCTCAGAGCCAATTAAGGGGCATTTATTCAATTTTATCATTTAATTTTACAGAATTCTTCGAGAAGTCTTCGTCAAAATGTTCATGATGCAGATACTCTCACTCCATAGGAATGTGGACGAAATTATTACGTTAAATTTTTGTGATAAAAAAAAAATACATTTTAAGTTGAGAAAACACACTGAAGCTTAGTAAAAAAGCAAACTTCAAACCTAAAAACAGAGTTAAAAAATAAACTCTGGCCTCCAATCCGATAAAAAAGTATATCCTTCCCTAGACGAATTTTACTCAAATAGATGAACCTCCTACCTTTATTTAAATATGTCCCTTACTTAACTAACTCTTTGATCTGCAATGCCTATCATGTAAGTTAAAGAGATCGTGCAGCTTTCCAGCAATGCTGTTCACTTTTACTCCAGCTCTCTGGAAAACTACTCAGATGATAAATTTAATGATTTTTCCTTTTTTCAGGTTTTTTAGTAATAAATTCAGCAGCGCCTGAATATCGACACTCAGCACTCGAGGAAACAGTGCGGAAACTAAAAGGAATTGTAAATCGCATTTTAACAATGAGACTGGACCATACTGAGTTTACTTGTCTAAAAGCATTAGTCCTGTTTAAATCAGGTTAGTGAAACCTCATATCGATGGATAACGAACACTATCGCCTATCTACAAACTAATGTTGTATCTCGATTTTGATAAGTTTTAAGTTACCTGCAGAAAGGAGGTGCTAGGCTGTCCGTTACTTACGATGTTCATCCTTATATGCTTATCTTCATGATACATTCTCGGATTCTCGGGTACGATATCGATAGCTAACGAACATCGCCGTCTATCTGCAAGCTGACGATTTTGCAGAACGAA
Source organism: Bemisia tabaci (assembly GCF_001854935.1). Taxonomy (NCBI): domain Eukaryota; kingdom Metazoa; phylum Arthropoda; class Insecta; order Hemiptera; family Aleyrodidae; genus Bemisia; species Bemisia tabaci. The sequence goes on from NW_017547090.1 coordinate 190,555, forward strand.
GAGAGGACTTCACCATTTTTGTATTACAAAAATGGTGAAGTCCCCGGGTCGGTCGGATTAAGGGGGTGCCCACATGGGCCGCAGCTCATGGCGGAAAAAGGGGGCGGCAAATTTTGCATTTTTTTAAAATGTAGGTATAAAAAAAATCGAATTAAAAAAAAATACAAACGAGAAAAGCGCCTTTCGGTGACACAAGAGGCAGCACCTTTAATTAGTCGAGTTAAGAGAGGGCACGCAATTTGGCATAGAGCGCCGCGGCGCAAAGAGCAATGATGATGAGGACTTGAGATGGAAAGGAAAAGCCCTCAGCGCGGCGCACGGTGAATCAAGACAATGAGAAAGGTCGGACAAAATTTGGAAACTTTAAACGCTTATAACTCCGTATTTACAAGAATCTGGTGTTCTGCAAGTGGTTCCATTGGTTTTCTCGTGAAATTTTCTTCCATTTTCACCCCTTGAACTTTAAAATGTGACGAAATAAACATCAACATTTGCAGTTGTTGTCAAAAATGTCATGTCCGACCTTTCTAATTGACTCAATCAACTGTGCGGCGCGGCAGTCGGCTTGTAACACATATTAGCACCTACAAGATTGCATGAAAACTTCACGCATTGCGTCAAACACAGTACGTTCAGCGGCGCGGCGCGGCGGTCTGCGTGAAACACATAGCGCCTACAAGACTGTAGGAATACTTCACGCATTGCGCCAAACACATTGCGGTTAGCGCGGCGTTCGAAGTTAAAATTATTATTAAACCACATTTATGTTTGTTCTTGCATAATTTTTACGTTCATTTCTTATAAATGGAAGGCCTTGTTCACACAGAGAAAGGTTTACGGAACTTAACTTTCGCACAAAGCTCTGTGAACTTTTGCTAGTAGTGCTGACAGGGCTTTCGCAAAAAATGTGTCCAACACGAGTAAACGCGCCTTATGCACCCCTTACCCTCCGGCACGTCCACTTGATGGTTTTTATTGATGTTTCGAAACGAATGAGAAGGGGGCGGAAAACTCCGGCGGCCCATGGGCGGAAAGTAGGTCAATCCGGCCCTGTTTTGTAACAGAGAATTTGCAGGTGTCTGAAATTTGATGAATTTCGTGTTTAAGTGGACTACTGAGTGAACTGAACACGAGGATACCCTTGGTTCGTGAATTGAACAATTATTGGAGAAAATATGACAAAATTATGTAATCTGCTAAAATACATGTGTTTAAATGAAAAATGCCGCCAGATGACGTCCCTAGGAGGTGCATTTTCTCACTTTTAAATCTATTCTTATACTATTTCCCATATCAGAAAAAAATTATAAAAAATACTGTGAAATCAGCTCTTTAAGCACTTTCAGATGAAGCAATAAAAAATGTGCATGCAAATTCTCCATTGCAAGGTTAGATTTGCAACTTTTTCATACCTTACGGCGTCATTGCAGTGCTCCCCTACAAAATTGGAAAAAACTAAAATCAGCAGCTTGCGAATTTTATACTGTAAAATGCGGCAAAATCGCTTAGCCATTCTTGCCAACATTGTCACTTAGGCGGTATTGTTCATTAGTCCTCGATGTCGTACCCGAGAAGCTATCATGAAGATAAGTATATAAGGATAAACATCGAAAGTAACGGGCAGCCTTTCTGCAGGTAACTGAAAACCTATCGAAATCGAGATACAAAGTTTGGGAGTTTCATTGCCAATATGCGTGGAATTGTCTGGGCCGTATTATACTTTCTGAGGTGGAAAGTAAAAAATGCGCAAATTTCTCACACAGATTGTGAGGTTAAAGAAAAATGCGCTTATCGTCAATTGGGCGTGCTTACGTCACATTAAATGATATCCATAGTGATAAGAGTAAAGTGTCCCAAAAACTTTCCTTATCGATATCCCGCCTTCGGAAAACTTTACATGTAGTTACGTTCTTTCGTGGGGAAACGACAAAGAGTCTATTCAAACGGTCGTACCTCTCGCATGCAACAGTGGGCTGATTGCTGAAATTGGTAGACAAAGCGATAGACAAAGAGGAGAAAAAGGATACGGAGGGATATTATTGGTGGAGGCAGGTGATTGCAATGGACAAAAGAGGTAGGTAATAAACTAACTAACGGCAATTAACAAGAGACCCTTCAGTTAGTCTATCATTTTCTCCCTTAGTCCTGATGAATCACTTATTTCACCCAATAGGATCGCTCCATACTCCTAATGTCCTCTTCGTCCATCGCTTTGTCTGTCAATTTCATAGAGTACACAGAGTCGTAAGGTAAGTGGGTAAGCTGGCGCCATATTTAAGCATTTTCCAGGTCCCGAATTCCGAGATCCCTGTGTCACGCCGGGTCACTTTCTCGATACATAATCGATTGTTATCGATACACAGGTACCTGGCCATCCGATGTAAACAAAGAGACAAGGATTACCACGTATTCTACACGGCCATTTTGGATCGAACACGTATCGAAAAAGGGAACGAAGCTCGGCGCACATCGGGCTCGGGACTCGTCGAGCAGGACATGACGCCAGCTCTCCCATTTACATTACGACTCTATGTGCCCTATGGTCAATTTCCAGAATGAGCCCACTGAGGAGACCCATGCACGGAGAAAAAAATTTCGTGCATGGGACCCGAAGTTGTGGTCATATGGATCTCTGAAGTTTTCGGATCACGCATCCGCAAACTTGAGGTCCAACCGCCGAAGTTTGGGTCAGACATCTGAAGTACTTAGGTACATACCGAAGGGTTCGGGTCAGACATCTGAAGTACTCGGTAAATACCGAAGTATTTCAGGTGCCTGACCCGAACTTCGGCAGTTGGACCTCAAGTTTTCGGATGCGTGATCCGAAAACTTCAGAGATTCATATGACCTCAACTTCGGGTCCCATGCACGAAGTTTTTTTCTCCGTGTGGAGTGGAACGGTGTGTTGATGTTTGCAGATGTGGCCGGGCTGAGCGAGCCGTCGTACATCGAGCTGCTGCAGGACCAGACGCAGGTGATGCTGCGCGAGTACATCTCGGTGACGAGCAAGGTCCGCTTCGGGAAGCTCCTGCTCCTCCTGCCTGTCCTGGCCTCCCTCGAGAAACGGAACCTCGAGGAACTCTTCTTCCGCAAGACCATCGGCAATGTCTCCATCTCCTCCCTCCTCACAGACATGCTCCAGCAATGATGAGGCTCACCCCGCACTCTGGCAATTATCCAAGCTGGCAACACTGGCAAACAAAATCCTCTCAGGAAAATATTCCCAAATGGAGATGTTGCATGTGTGAGGAATTTGCGATTTGACTGTTGATTCTTACGTAAAAGTTTGCGAGAAACACGATGGTGCCACTGGTTTTCTCTGAAATCATCTCCCAAGCTCAAAACAGTTCTCAAAGTGAGGCCAAAATGGAGAGGATATCCCACCCTACCCTGAGAGTCCACCTCTACATCAAAACAAACTCTCCATACAATGATAGGGGGCAAATACATAAGCAGTGATGCCGTGTTTTCAGTTTTGGAGTCCCCAATTAAAGTGGCAACCCTGCCAATGTAATTGCTCCCTATCTTTGCATGGAGAGTTTGTCTTGATGTAGAGGTGGACTCTCAGGGTAGGGTGGGATATCCCCTCCATTTTGGCCTCACTTTGAGAGCTTTTTTGAGCTTGAGAGTTGATTTCAGAGAAAACCAGTGGCACCATCGTGTTTCTCGCGAACTTTTACATAGGAATCAGTGGTCAAATCGCAAATTCCTTACACATGCAAAATTTCCATTTTCCCGCTAAATTCCTTTTATATTGAAGGGAATATGGCAACTTCTGAAGGCTCATACGGCGTTCTTTCTTAACCCGGCAGCACCGGCGTTTTTTTCTCAAGTGGGTGCGGGGTTAAAGCGATTCTTGAAAATTGGCAACGCTGTTTTTCCTCCACTTAAAACCATTGAAAATATCGATTTTAGGTGAGGCTGCCCTACCAAAAATCGATTGACTTATATACATTCAGATGGAAGAAAAACAGCGTTGCCAACTTTCAAGAATCGCCACTGACGCCGCATCAACTTAAGAAAAAAACGCCAGTGCTGCCGGGGTAAGGAGGAACGCCGTATGAGCCTTCGTACGTTGCCATATTCCCTCCAATATAAAAGGAATTTATTGGGAAAATTGAGAATATGCTCCTCCCAGACGATTTTTTTTTGCAATTCATCTAAAATATCTGAAAATTTCAACAGAAAATATTCATAGTTTCCCTCAAAAATACACGTTTTATTCGTTGAAATTTGGCAACTCTCGAGTGTTCATTTGGCTTTCTCGCTGTGCACGGAAAAGCGGCAATGGAGTTCCCACGTGTGTGAAGGATTCGCGTTTTAAGTACTCTGTCGTGCATGAAATTTTGCGAGGAACACGATAGTGTCACAGTGTTTCTCTGAAACCTAAGCTCAAAAAAGCTCTTAAAGTTGAGGCTGTAATTAAGTGAATCTACAGTATCAAAGGTGAAAGTCTACATCCATATCCAGTCAAACTCTCCGCGCAAAGATAGGGAACAAAACGATGGCCAAAATGCGAAACCGCGTACTGTTCAAAGTGTCAAATTTAGTGAGAGTTTGCTTTTAAGAGTAATTTTTACCCTGCTTTTTATTTTTTGTAGTTTCAGAGGTTGTATGGAAATGCGGTACGTAGGTTAGCAGATTTCTATGTTCAAATAGTTACACCCATTTTTAATGTAGAGATTGTGTCTTCCGTCTTTCCATGAAAGCGTACTTCATGTACCTCTGTTACTGCATAAAATAAGAAGTGCGCTGAGATTTACTCTCAGAATCCAATTTTTACCAAAACTTTGACGCCATGAGAAAGAGTAATGGATCAATTTTAGAAAAAAGGTGTTTTCAGAGAAACTTACACACTAAAAAAAGATCTTATTTTGATCCCAAAAATTCTCCATTAAAAAACAAAAACAGATTTTCCACAAAACATGGAATTTACCTTTGATACTGACAACGAACTTGGATGTTTAACGAGGGAACATATTTTTATTTGTAAGTTTATTTACCATGCATTTTTTTCCTAAATTGTGTTATGTTTAGCTTATACTCAATAAATCAGTTTCTTTACGTTTTTTTATTGAAACTTTTTCAAATTTGACTCCTGCATAAAGGGAAAAACTCTGTTCGGTTTTACCGTGGTTCAAATTCACGGAACTCGCATAATACACCAGCAAAAACTGAATTTCGGCTTCAGCCCACCTAATCATCGACACTTAATGCTCCAAATTATCTGTGAAGCAGTTGACCTCCTTCACTATCGACTTCACAATGAACTGATGAAAAGAAGACTCGACTCGAAAAAAAACTAGAGTCCCTTTATACTGAGAGTCAAGACAATGTGAATCCATTTCTGATTGGTTCCCGTATTTTAGGCTTTTACAGTGTCACAAACGGGAATAAAGATTACATTTTCACCGATTGCAAAGATTATAATCTGGAATGGACCAGGGAATTACGGGTTCGGCAAGGAACAAACGGAATGAGAGAAGGAACGGAGAAAGAAATTTGAGAATGGGCCGATCAAAGATTACGAAAAACGTTCAATTTGTGTAATCTTTATTCCCGTTTGTGACTCCATGAGGGGGTGTTGTCTTGACTCTCAGTATAAAGAGACTCTAAAAAAAACCAGGGGCATCGATGAAAAGAACGGAGACACAATATATAAAATTTCCATCTTTCATTTTATACATTTTTTTTTATTTTTTTATTTTTTAGTTTTTAGTGACCTTCCAACATGGAAACATACACTTTGTTTCTAAGCTAAATAAAGAGAATATACAAGCAACAGAGCATTTTGTAACTTATTTACAGGTATACTTTTACTGATGTTACTTTTTTTTCGCGCATTAGGTGATTTAAATTTTTCGAGAAACACTTTATGGAGCTCCTCGGGGATCCTCTATTTTTACACGGTGTCCATTTGATCATTGCCACTTTTCAAGTTAAGCATATTTCAGGATTGATTCCGGAAGATATTTCGAATAGGTAGATGGACAATAAACAGTTCAAACGAGCAGAGCTGATTATAATAAGGTTTTTGACTTGCTTCTTGGACATCTAACTGACCGGTGGCAATTTTGCTCGCTCCGTTGTTTTTCAAGCTTATTTTGGTTATATCGTTGTTTTGGTGAAGTATTCTTATATAGTCGTGTCGGCAATTTCAAGCGAGACTTGTAGGCCGTTTCGTTTTTTAGAAATTTTCCTCCATTTGGAGGAAAAACGACTTTTCTCGTCTTTGGTGTAACGGTCTTCTAAGAACAGTGGTGCCGGGTGATGCAATTTAGCCTAGTACGGTGAATGCGCGTTCAACTTTTGCCTTGGACGATTTAGCAACCTATGTTTCTCATGGACGGTCATTAAATTTTATCAATTGATTACAAGATTAGATGACAGTGCGCATCCAACGCTCGTTTTAATCTAACTCCATCGCGGCATAGCCGTTTTTGCAGTCTGCCGAACTTTATCACTCTACTCACAACCGAGATTTTAGATAAGTGACCGCATGCTTTATTTTTTTTTTGTTTATTTTGCTTAATCTAACTTTGCTACTCCTCAGAGTAAGTTGTCCTTTGACCACTAAAGGAACTGGGATTTTTGGACTTCTGGGCATTGAACTTTGGCGATTCCCCATAATGAAGAAATGCTTTGCACATGACGAGGTGGGATGCGAAATATGCAAATTTCTGACGCACGAGAAAACGGACTGTGTTTCGATCAATTGTGCAGCGAATACGAATAAGAATGGAAAAGGGATAGAAATGGAAATAGATATAGTCTCTGGAAAGAGAAAGATCCATGACCTTTCGGACGCGTCTATATTCTTGGAGGATAATGATGATGATTCTTTTTCTGTTTTCAATAAACCTAGACCAATATCCACACCGACAAACTCAGATAATGAAGGGAAGGAAGGACATAAGGGTTGAAAATGGGGGAACCAAAAAAGGAAAGACAGACATGAAAGAATCAAATCCGGATAAAGTTATTAAAAAAAGTTAATTAAAAAAGTTAGGGTAACGGTGTCTCCTACGGTTTTTGTTACCAACTATCTGAAGTGCGGGGCGTTAAATCATTCTCAGAGATTCTGTACAAAGGAGGGCAAGATTTGTTTCAGTTGCGGATCCAGGGATCATCTCCGAGAGGACTGTAAAGATAGGTTTAATAGGGATGTCAAATGCGTACTATGCAAGTTGGAAAAAAGCCATGTAATCATATCACCTACTAACATATTGTATCCACGCAATCTAGCATAATTAGAATTAATACTTTTTGTAGCTGTCTATATTATTAACAATAAAAAAAAACAAGCAGTGAACTCCAACACAATGTGTTGATAAGGCGCGTCATTAACTCGCACATATCAACCCCTTTAGTTTTCATTTACAGAGATTTCAAAATAGGCAAACAGCATAAAAAGAGAATTCACGATCCAACACTGCGAGGTCAAAGACGCACCTTGACGAGACCGTGTATTGTGAAAGTAGAAAGCTATTCGATCGAATTTAAGTTTTTTGATCTGCCTCAAGCAAAATCTTATCAGATTCTTGAAGAAAAGTGCTACGGAATAATTTAAGCGAAGAAAGGAAAAATTCTGTCGAACTCCTAGAAGATAAAGTCGATTTAAAGGTATTTTGGGGCTAAAATACCCAAATCACCGGTAGTAAAAATCCCGTTATATTATTGAAAAGAAATTGACTCGATATAAATGCAATTGCATTAAATACGTCTTGATTTTGTTATTTTAAACGTCTTTCCATGCAAAGAAGTTCAACCATGTCGTTGCTTTATTCATTCATGAATTGAAAGTAAGCAATCTACATCCCGAAAATCTACTGATTTGCCGTAAAAAATTGCAGAAACTTGATATACCAGGTCGATGCACCCANGTATCCACGCAATCTAGCATAATTAGGATTAATACTTTTTGTAGTTGTCTATTTTATTAACAATAAAAAAAAAATCATAGATACATGTCTCTAGGATGTCCAGCTTTCACGGAAGCAGTTAAAAGGCAGTTGGAAATGGAGGGAGAGGGAGTTGGGGAGAAGAGTCTGGAAGAGTACATCCAAGATAATGATGAATTCTTCTAAAATAAGTACAACTAATAGGTTTGGTGTTCTAGGTAGTAGTGTTAAAGAAAATAAATGTGAACTCGAGTGTGAGCACCGCATCAAGGTGAGTAACTGCCCTGTATGTTTTACAGTGGAAGTTTTCGAAGATCCGGGTAGGATGTGGTGCGTACACGAGAGGAGAGGCCCACAGCAGCTTTACGTCTCATCCCCCAATAGGAGGAGATTTTGGGGAGATGAAGGGCTGAGCGCCACCACGTTTCGGCTCGGATGTTCGTATTGGGGAGAGATGAGGTGTCGAGGTGAGTCTCCGGTCATAGCACCGCCATTCCTTATACAGTCCACTTTGCTCAGAGCCCACCGACGCTACAGATCATAAAAAATGAAGAAGAAAATTTCAGTTTCAGCGGTTCAGCAGTAACTTTTGCAAGAAGGAACTAATATTTTTGGATCATTTTAGAAACAGCTGGTATGTCATTAGTTTTCTATGCAGATTAGGATGGTTCTTAATTTTTGACTTTTCAAAAATCAAATGTCTGATCCCCCCCTAAAAGTTGTCATTTGGTGTGAAAAAACCTACGAAAAAGTTCAGCCCGATTGGATCATACTAAGTGGTTCCGCTGGGGCCCACAAGAAGTCTCCAAGTGGGAACTTCCAATTCCAGACAATTGCGTTTTTTTGTCATTTTGCGAATTTTTTTTTCCCCTTTAAAAAGTTGCTATAGCTTTGAAACTTTTTGAAGTATCACACTTTTTAAGGTACTTTACAAGAAAAATAACGCACTTTACCTTATCATTTTTAAAATGCCCTTTTTAACCCCTCAAAGTAGCCACATCGTGCAATTTCGTTGATTTTTCCTAACATTCTCCCCGCACGGTTTGCCTGAACGAATTTAATTTTTTTGATAAATCAAAAGCAATGGCTCTTCAGATTCATGAAGTAGAGTGTCTGCGGACGCCGAGTTATTTAAGCCAAGAAAACAAACATTCTGTCGAGCTCCTGGAAAATAAAGTCACCTGGAAGGTATTTTAGGGCTAAAAGGGGCAACTTACCGATGATAAGTCCCGTTATAATTATCACTGAAAATAAATTACCTCGATAGTTATAATGTCTAGGTTTCTTAAATAGGCTTGTTTTAAGTGCGCGAACACTAAAACCACGGATTTTAGTAACATGGTAAATTTTGGAGACCTGGACCCATCGGAGCCGAAAATTTGAGAAATTTTCGGTTCCGATGGGTATTTCGAAAAGTCGAAAAATAAGAACCACCCTAATGCAGATAGGTGCTTCTATAAATAAAATAGAATTATTAGTTCCTTGTTGCAAAATTTAAGCTAATTTATTACGTGAGTAATGTAATTTTAAAATTGGTGAATGTTAAAATCAAATATTTCCTCATTTGAACCGCACTCTGCAAATGAAGAATGAAGAATGAAGACCTCTGGCTCAGTATATAAATAACGCATGTGCTATTCCTTTCCAGGAGGATAAATATGTAACCAACTTACTGAGGAGAATTCTTGGTTCCTTCATTTATCGAGGGTATCCGTCAGGACTTCTCATTCACGCACCATCACGCATCACCACATATCACCAACGAAGCATCCTATTAGAGTACATTGAGAGAAAATGTATTAGTGATCAAATAAAACGTTTCAGAGCTGTTGCGTTCCACCCTACCCCTATAGATTCGGCGCCATGCAATGCCTCTTTCCATATATGACCCTATGCATGCCTACAATAGCTTCGTGCCGGGGCTGTTCTTTTGATTCAGATTTTGATAACTTGAGAATTATCAGAAATAACGGTTCTTTATTACAAAATGTAACCCAATTAGGGCCTAAATCATATCAGTGAACTCAATTTCTAATGGACCCGGAAGATCCTTAGTAAGTAAAGAATTAGGGTCTCACGACTTGCGATCTCACGAGTAATGACATGATAAAAATCAAAAGCTAAGTTGTCTCTCTTGCTGTTATCACATCAAGTTAACGTCACTTCGTTGTGCAACTCTGGTTTTTTCTCTCTTCAACGAGACGGAAATAGTTTAAAATTGTTAGACAGTCGGTAATATACAAAATTATACCTTATTACGTGTCATGAGCGCAGCAGGCTAAACTTGAGGTAAGGTGATGTACCTCATAGAATATTCAAGGCTATAAATCATCACAAAAAAACGTTTTGCTTCCATTTAATATGTTGTTAACACGTGAGAATAATTATAATAGTCTATGATTGCATATACATACTAGGGGGCCCTGCCCCCTGACCGATACGCGGCCCAACCCCCGGGAGGGCGCCTCGCGCCCTCAGACCCGCTTCGCGGGCCCTATACGCTTATATATGTATACTATGCAAGGAGCCAACATTTAGAGGAGCTGGAATTTTATTAAGATGGATCAGAAAATTAAAATTTGAGTTTTCGAAAACAAAACCTTAAAAATAGATATTCCAAATGTACGTATTTGTGCTAAAAAGAGCCATTTTGCACGCAAACTAAATGCATATAGTTCCTTTTAGTTTAAATAGTCCAAATCACATTTACCTATATCCGACGAAACCTTACATCGTCTGAATTTCAAATTGTCACAACTTTCAGTTGGCTTAACGCATTTGGGTATATTCTTCGCTTGACATATCAATTCAATTTCGAAAGGGACTTTGCAATGTATGTGCAAAAATTGAAGAGAAACTGTGGCTCAATTTTCAATTGTGTGCTCAATTGTGGTTGGTGCAAATTCTATTACAGCAAGATTAAAAGATGACGTTTGAAAATTTTCAGCTTACTTATACAGGCGGAATTCTGGTAAAATTTGGGAATTTAATCATTGAGAACAGATTAAAAGTTATCCCAAAGATGCACAGGCTAGCAGAAGCAGAAAACCAATATGTCACTTTGATAATGATCAGTAAGTACCGGGTGCACCTGTTTCAAGACTTAGTAGATGTAGATGGCGTAGGATTCCTTGCCCACTTTCCTCACTGCCTTTCGACTTGCTTTTGGAGCCATTGCGTCGATGAGTTCGAGCTGAAAACGAGCCCTCATATGTGTATGTATGTTAAGTTGTCGGATATGAAAAATATTGCTATAATGTGTGAATCCCATTCTTAAGTAAGCAGTAAGTCTGCTGCTGGTTTTAGCTGCGATGATGGATTAATATTGAATTTTAACATAAATTTTTACTCATACTTGAATATGACCGAGTAGAATCAAATAAGTTTTGCTCTACCATGTCTGCCAACTTTTTAGCCCTTCAAAATGGAAAAATCTGACCTTTTTCTTTCTTAAATTTGTTCAAAATTTTACGCTTAATCAGGTCCCAACATCGCTTTAGGCAGGTTTTGCCATTTAATATCAGAATTTTGGCCCTAAACAGCTGAAATGTCCTGTACCGTAGCCTGTCTGCGACTCAAGTGCGCAACTTTAACGCTTCATAACCTTCATCTTGCATCTAAATACTTCCACTTCTGCTGTAAATTCACACTCAATTTGTACCTAACTTATTATTTTTAGTTATATTCATCCAAATAAGTGAAAATATTGACCGTCTTTGCGTCATGCAGCCTTGTCTGCGGAATTCGCGTCCTGTACCGTAGCCCCCTTTTTTCAGCATCATTTCGTCCGTTACAGTGCAGCACTTATGAACTTTGTTTACTTTTTTTGTGTTATCGTGACTATCACACGCTGATGTCGAGCAGAGGAAAAAACCGCAATGAAACAGTAAATTTTGACCGTTTTTTATGAGTTTCTAGGTTTAACGACCATCTGGGATGTCCTTACCGTATACCTACCTTTTAAAAGCATTAATCACTTCAAACTCTCGCATTTTGGTATTTTTTGATACGCTCTGATATCTTAACCTCATATCCAGAATTTCAACCACATGCGTGAATATGCCCGAGCACCGTTGCCAATAATCACACGATTTGTCCGCACCGTAGCCGTCCGTACCGTAGCCCGTAGCCGTCCGGTACCGTAGC
>NW_017547090.1:203103-282283 GCF_001854935.1 Bemisia tabaci
GAAAACGCGGTCCGGACTCCTAGAACATCAATTTCTGTAAAACTTGGTGAAAAAGAAGATTAAGACATAGGTGTTGTCTCCTCATCAATGTTACAAACTGTGCGGGGCGGTGGCGCGTGGCGGCTCGCGGAGCGAGTCGCAAGTTCGTCGCGAAGCGTAGAACTGGGGTCCAGGGCACTCCCCGGCTAGACGTGTCAGCTCGCAAAGCGAGCTAATCACGACTAGTTCCCTATACAGTCCACTTTGCTCAGAGCCCACCGACGCTACAGATCATAAAAAATGAAGAAGAAAATTTCAGTTTCAGCGGTTCAGCAGTAACTTTCGCAAGAAGGAACTAATATTTTTGGCTCAATTTAGAAACAGCTGGTATGTCATTAGTATGCAGGTTAGGATGGTTCTTAATGTTCGATTTTTCAAAAATCAAATGTCTGAGCCCCCCTAAAAGTTGTCATTTGGTGTGAAAAAAACCTGCGAAAAAGTTCAGCCCGATTGGATCATACTGAGTGGTTCCGCCGGGGCCGGCAAGAAGTCTCCAAGCGGGAACTTCCAATTCCGGACAATTGCTTTTTTTGTCATTTTGCGAATTTTTTTTCTCCCTTTTAAAATGTCGCTATGACTTTGAAACTTTCTGAAGTATCAACTTTATAAGGTACTTTACAAAAAAAATAACGCACTGTTCATTATCATTTTTAAAATGCCCTTTTCAACCCTTCAAAGTAGCCACATCGTGCGATTTCGTCGATTTTTCCTACCATTCTCCCCGCACGGTTTGCCTGAACGAATTTAATTTTTTTGACAAATCAAAAGCAATGACGCTTCAGATTCATGAAGTAGAGTGTTTGCTGACGCCGAGTTATTTAAGCCAAGAAAACAAACACTCTGTCGAGCTCCTGGAAAATAAAGTCAACTGAAAGGTATTTTAGGGCTAAAAGGGGCAACTTACCGATGGTAAGTCCCGTTATAATTATCACTGAAAATAAATTTCCTCGATAGTTATAATGCCTGGCCTAGGTCTCTTGAATAGGGTTATTTTAAGTGCGCGAACACTAAAACCACAGCTTTTAGTAACATGGTAAATTTTGGAGACCTGGAATTACCTATCGGAACCGAAATTTTCTCAAATTTCCCATGAAGCTCTTCAAAAATCGCCTGCTTTCTGGGCCGTCGATTCGTCCATCCAACCGAATTTGACTTGGAAGCTTATAATGACCTGATACTGAGAGAAAAAATTCAATATAAGCGTAGGATGATACGCTCATATTGATTTTTTTTCTCTCACTTTCAGGTCATTATATATGTAATAGGTCTTCCATTTCAAACTCGGTTTGACGACCGAATCGACGGCCCAGAAAGCAGGCGATTTTTGGAGAGCTTCATGGAAAATTTGAGAAATTTTCGGTTCCGATGGGTCGTTCGAAAAGTCGAAAAATAAGAACGACCCTAATGCAGATAGGTACTTTTATAAATAAAACAGAATTATTAGTTCCTTGTTTCAAAATTTAAGCTAATTTATTTCATGAGTAATGTAATTTTAAAATTGGTGACTGTTAAAATCAAATATTTCCTTATTTGAACCGCATTCTGCAAATGAAGAATGAAGAATGAAGAATGATAACCTCTGGCTCAATATATAAATAAGGCAAGTGCTATTCCTTTCCAGGAGGTTAAATATGTAAGCACCTTACTGAGGAGGATTCTTGGTTCCTTAATTTATCGGGGGTATCCGTCAAGACTTCTCATTCACGCACCATCACGCATCACCACGTGCCACCAAGCATCCTAATAGAGTACTACATTGAGAGGAAATGTATTAGAGATCAAATAAAACGTTTCAGAGCTGTTGCGTTCCACACTTCCACCCTACCCTATAGATTCGGCGCCAAGCAATGCCTCTTTCCATTTCTGATCCTATATATGCCTACGATATCTTCGTGCCGGGGCTATTATTTTGATCCAGATTTTGATAACTTGAGAATTGTCAGAAATAGTGGTTCCTTATCACAAAATGTAACCCAATTAACTCCTAAATCATATCAGTGAACTCAATATCTTATGGACCCGGGAGCTCCTAAGTAAGTAAAGAATTAGGGTCTCACGACTTGCGATCTCACGAGTAATGACATGATAAAAATCAAAAGCTAAGTTGTCTCTCTTGCTGTTATCACATCAAGTTTACGTCACTTCGTTATGCAACTCTGGTTTTTTCTCCCTTCAACGCAACGAGACGGAAATAGTTAAAAATTGCGAGACAGTTAGCGACAGTCAGTACGTAATATACAAAATTATACCTTATTACGTGTCATGAGCGCAGCAGGCTGGACTTGAGGTAAGGTGATGTACCTCATAGAATATTCAAGGCTATAAATATTCACAAAAAAACTTTTTGCTTACGTTTAATATGTTGTTAACACGTGAGAATAATTATAATAGTCAATTATTGCATAAACATATAGCAAAAAGTAAATGACGGTTTCCTGAAACTCATTAATTTAAAAAAAAGAGATCAGTTATCGAATATTTAAAATCGAATCCGAGAGAATTTTTTTTTTTAAGATTGGAAGAATTATAATTGTCCCCTTACCTTCATAGTTAATCGCCGGTAATCAATGAACTACATAACGGGCTTTAAACGCAAGCACCGCAATATTTTTTTTTCTACCATACAATTTTACTTGAAGTATGGTACGCATAGTTTAAACATCTCTAAAATTACCTTGTGACTGGAGAGATAACGGTTTCCTATCCGTTGATTAAAATGCCTCGCTCAGCAAAAAACTAAAATCTGCTGCATTCGAATCGTGTATAAGACTACCAAAAAGTACATAATCACTCTAGGGGGTGAGTGGGTCTTCATAATTTTGTAACCCACCGTGTCATGGAGGAGGGGGTGTCAAGCTCAGCACTACATATCATGCAATATGTAAACTGGATTCCAAATTTTTAAGTTTCATACGTATAAATTTTTTTTGACTTCTTCTTTCTTGTGTTGTGCCTTGAAACACAGAACCTTCTAATCAACAGGAGCCATTCCCTCTCCCATCTTTCAGTGAGAAAAGAGAAACAGGATTCATTTTCTCACTTGTATTTTTCAGACCATTTACTTTCGACTATAGTCTCTCCTTAAATACATTTATATCACAAAATCGTGTATCAAATGTTCATTTTTTCGATCATATAAGATTTCAATTTACCAGCCTCGACAATTGATGGAGACCATAATAGCGTAAGCGATTCTTTCGGGTTTTTTTTTGGGGGGGGGCAAATATTACGTAACTATTTGGAGTGTCTAGACCAGCCTAACAACCGCGTTACAAGGGGTTTCTGGATCTAAAACGTTTTGAAATAATTTTATTACGTAATTTATGGACAGATCCTTGGGTATTTCGACCTGCATTAAATCGAATAGCTCTGTCAATAACCTGCCATTCTATTATCAAGGTAAAGAGTACTGGGTATCTGAGTGGAATAAGGATTTTTTTTTTACTTGCATGTAGTGATTTTCCAAACTTATTAATTAGTTTCAACACCTGATTTGACCGACATTGATTAAGAATTCTACTGTGAGTGATTGATGAGAGTTAAATGATTGTATTGCAGGCCAAACACTCTTTTGACGATAACATAGTGACCTGTAGAGTTTACCAATTACCCACTTTTCTGCACGGAATCATATTGGGGCAATTTGATTTTTTGCAATATGCGATGTTTTACTTCTCACTCTAGTTATTCGTCTCCACTTTTTGAGGGTCCTTATAGAAATGTAGAGCATTCTTTTACGATCGCTCACAGAAAAAGGAGCATTAATATGTAAGGAGGCGACATTCAGAGGAGCTGGAATTTTATTAAGATGGATCGGAAAAGTAAAGTTTGAGTTTTCGACAACAAAACCTTTCAGTAGATATTCCAAATGTACGTATTTGTGCTGAAAAGAGCCACTTTGCAAGCAAACTCAATGCATATACCTAGTTTCTTTTAGCATAAATAGTCCAAATTACATTTACCTAAATCCGACGAAACCTTAAATCTTCTGAATTTCATATCGCCACAACTTTCAGTTAGCTGAACGCATTTGGGTATATTCTTCGCTTGACTTATCAATTCAATTTCAACAGGGACTTTGCAATGTACGTGCAAAAATTGAAGTGAAACTGTGGCTCAAATTTTGGTTGCTGCAAATTCTATTACAGCAAGATTAATAGATGACGTTTGAACATTTTCAGATTACTTATTCAAGCGGAATTCTGGTAAAATTTGGAAATTGAATAATTGAGAACAGGTTAAAAGTTATCCCAAAGATGCACTGGCTAGCAAAAGTAGAAAACCAATATGTTACTTTAATAATGATCAGTAAGTACCGGGTGCACCTGTTTCAAGACTTAGTAGATGTAGATGGCGTCGGATTCCTTGCCCGCTTTCTTCACTGCCTTTCGACTTGCTGAAAACGAGCCATCATATGTGTATGTATGTTAAGTTGTCGGATATGAAAAATATTGCTATAATGTGTGAATCCCATTCTTAAGTAAGCAGTAAGTCTGCTGCTGGTTTTAGCTGCGATGATGGATTAATATTGAATTTTAACATAAATTTTTACTCATACTTGAATATGACCACGTTGCAAAACATGGTCTCAACAGAAAAATCGAGCAAGGTTTGCCTTCTTTTTGAACAAAAAGGCAATTTCTTGACACCTCGCAAGATACGTTTGAAAATTGGAGCCACATTGCCGTTATTGTCGTCACGATCACAATACTGCCACAACTGGGAAAATAATCATAATAATATTTAAACCATGGATAAATCTGTACCCCATTTGATAATTAAATTAAATCTATTTAATCATAAAATATTTATAAACAAATAACACTGTAAATATAATCAGTGTTTTTTAAACTAGGGGGTACGTCCCTGGGCCACTATACCCAATACGCGACTCAGCCCCCCGAGGGCGCTTTGCGCTTTCCAGGATCGCTTCGCAGACCCTTCATGGGTTGGACGTCTAATATTAATTATAACTTTTTTCAACGTAAAAAGTAATATTATAAGCCCGACTTTCGAGAACAGTATTGAGTTTTTAGCCAAACAAACCGAGATTGCATTAGCCACATTCACCAACTTAAAGATACTGGTCCATGCTTTTTCTTTTTGAAGTGAGTGACTTACTAAATATTTCCTACTTCCTTATTTATTACCTCTCAGTGTTACAACATGGTGGAAAAAAATAATTGTGCGGGCATTTTGCGGAAATGATGAATCCTCTATTTTTACTCGGTGTCTATTAATTAATTGCAGCGCTTCAAGTCATCCTCATTTCAGGATTGATTCCGAACCTGCCAGAGGACATTGAAAGAAAATGTCTTAGGGATGGAATAAAACCGGACATCGTGGACGTAATTCCCGATTTTGAAATTGAGGTATGTTTCTCACAGTAGGGAATTGTATAGACAGTAAGATAATTTGAATGAGTAGCCAGAGTAAACAGTTCAAACAAGCAGATATGATAATAACAAGTTAAAACGAAAGTTTCAGTCTCAGCAGTTCAGCAGTAACTTTTGCGATTAGGAATACCAACATTTTTGGCTCATTTAAGAGACACATCGTGTCTCATTAGTTTTCCTATAAGGTGAAACCACCAGTTACAGACACCCGCAAAAATGTGACCAGTTATAGACACCCTTCGTCTAAATATGGTAATAATAAGAAAGAAGTGACTCGGTTCTTTGTGTTGTTGTTTTTAATTCAACTCACTTGAGAGTGTGGGTTGAATTAAAAACAACACACAAAGAACCGAGTCACTTCTTTCTTATTAATACCATATTTAGACGAAGGGTGTCTATAACTGGTCACATTTTTGCGGGTGTCTGTACCTGGTGGTTTCACCTTATAGAAAAGTGTTTTTATTAATGGACCAGAATTATTAGTTCCTTCTAAAAAATGTAGTCCAAAGATAAAAGTAACACCTACAAAATTCTGCATCGGTGAATGTTATACTCAAATATTTCCTTATTTGAACCGAGCTCTGCAAATGAAGAATGATGACCTTTGGCTCAATTCAGAAATAAAGCATGTGCCATTTCTTTTCTCATGTGGATCTGGACCGGATTTACCTACTTGGCGCCCATGGGCCGCCTGTATTTTGCCGCCCCCTTCTCATTCGCTTTGAAACATCAATAAAAACCATCAAGTGAACGTGCCAGCGGGGGTGGGGTGCATAAGACGCGTTTACTCGTGTTGGAAACATTTTTTGGGGAAGCCTTGTCAACACTACTAGCAAAAATTCACCGAACTTTGCGCAAACGTTAAGTTTCGTAAACCTATCTCTGCGTGGAAAAGGCTTTCCACTCATAAGAAATGAACGAAAAAATTATGAAAGAACAAACATAAATGTGGTGCAATGATTTAACTTATGCCGCCGCGCCGCGCAGACCGCACCGTGTTTGGAGTGCGTGAAGTATTCCGAGAGTTTTGTAGGCGCTATGAGTTTCACGCCGACGACCGCTGCTGAACGCACTGTGTTTGACGCAATGCGTGAAGTATTCACGCAGTCTTGTAGGCACTATGCGTCTCACGCTGACCGCACTGTGTTTGGCGCAATGCATGAAGTATTCATGCATTCTTGTAGGCGCTATCCGTTTCATGCTGACCACAATAACCACACTGTGTTTGATGCAATGCGTGAAGTATTCGTGCAGTCTTGTAAGAGAGTAGGCCCTAATATGTGTTACATGCCGACCGCGACGCCGAGGGCTTCTCCTTTTCATCTCAAGTCATTACTATACTCTCAGGAAATAAGAGATTTTGTTCGTAATTTTTTTTTCTAAATCTGATTTTTTTCATACCTACATTTAAAAAAAATTGCAAAATTTGCCGCCTCCTAGATTTGCCGCCATGGGCCGCGGCCCATATGGCCACCCCCTTAATCCGGCCCTGATGTGGATAGGTGCTTTTATGGATGAGATAGGATTAGAAGTTTCCTGGAGAGAAAAAAGGTTCATCTGATCTGATGAGCTCTGGCATATACCTAAACACTCTTTTGGACCTTAAGGCTTATGGGAAAAGAGACTTTCATACGTTTATAAATTTGCATATAAAGGGACCACTATTTCTGCCTTGAACATACAAGCACATGTCTACACCGGGAATCCAATGTGACATAAGTTGTTTCCAAAATGAGCTGTAGGTACTTGTTCCTTACTGTAAAATGTGATCCAATTCATTTGTGCCCATCGGCAGTTCTGCGCGGCGCGGATGCCCTTTGGGAGTTGGTTAAAGTGAAACCGCAAGCAAGGCCAAGAAAGACAGACGAAAACAGAAAGATAAGTAGAAAAAAACCAAATAAATAAAAAAAAAGAAGGAGGAGGAGCAACTGTATAAATTATTAAAGCCGTTAATATTTTGTCCTAAATATTTGGATATTATTGGTTCAAATATGTCAGAATGCAGGGACGCCAGAATATGCCATACATGCCAGAATATCCTTGCGAGGTTTGAATGGATTTCTGCCAAACGGAACTATGTGCATTAAGACATGAGCCCTGAGACCCATAAAAATATATGCGTTACAGGGCTCACGTTATAATGTACATAGTTTCGTTTGGTAGAAATACGTCCAAATATAGAAGCGACTTACTAAGGAGAATTCTTGGTTCCCTCTTTTATTGGGGGTATCAGCGGAGACTACTCATTCATGCACCACCACGCACGAATATTTTTTTAGTTTAAAAGCTCTTAGCATTCACGAGAATTCAAGGCCAAGGCTCCTTGTGAAAGCTCGCAGCTATTTTCACCATGCGGGTCCAATTTTCTCTCGTACGAAGCTTTAATTATTTTTAATTTTAGGTTATGTTCGGAGATGGGGTGCTCGTTGAGTTCGGAAATGAAATCAATGAGAGAGAGTGTCAGGAGGAACCAAACGTTTTATGGCCGTTCGAGAAAAATACGACACATTATACACTCATAATGACAGGTAAAAATTAAATGACATATCTTCATCTAATCAGAAGGAATAGCGGGAGTTAAATATTTTGTCCATCCAAACATACATATCGATGATGAGCGACAACCAAAAAACGCCGTTTTGGTCGTTCGTGCCTCATAGTTCTTGCCATGCTCCAACGCTCTGAAAAAAAAGTTTGGCAAATATTACCAGAAGTACATGAGGTATAATTAGTCTACTTGGTTTTTGACACAAAGATACCTACTGTAGGAGTGTAGGATGATAATAATCAGACATCCGATAGCATTTACCCCACTTTTGCTGAAAGCGATTAAATTTACAGTCTTTGCTACCACCCAGTCTCTTGGTGATAGGCATCTTCATGTACTGGTGCTCTACAACCATATCTACTGTTCTCTCGATACGAGAAGCAACGAAACAAACTGTTGCATCCGTGGCATTATCCATTATTCGTCTTTAAGCATGTATGACTCTCTAAAAGTTTCATAGAAAACATGACTGGTTTCCTCATTAAGAGAACTGGAGTGGATTCTGTGAAACGCCACAATCTCGATATGTTTTTGTATTTTCACCATTAGTTTGAGATTGGGAACATCCAAAAATGACTTCCTTTCTTTATTGGTCAGGCAAAGGCTCGTAATCAGAATTGTGAGTAGATGAGAAGGAGTGGACCTTTACGGACTTTTGTTGTGATTTTATGACGAATTTTTCTTCCATATGGTAAGGATGTAGTGACTCAACGATCCATTATCCAATGGCCATCGGAAATTTTGAATTTCAAGTAATCACGCACTGAAAAATTTGGGCACACTATCCGATTTGCTTCTGATTCACCTATTTAACATTTAGCATAAAAATCGTAAAAAGTCAAAAACCATTTACGAGCGGTTTGAGAGTTTATCCATGATAATAATTCTGCAGATGAATTATTTCCTCTTGTACGTCTATAAATTGGAACGGATTTACTTACTGAGTATGATTTTACTTTCTGCATTTTTACTCTCTTTAAAACATCTCCTATATTCATATAATTATTTTGGTAAATTTTTAATCAGATCCAGATTATCCCACCCGCTCAAATGCCTCACAGCGGGAATTTCAGCATTGGCTCATTGGGAATATTCCAGGAACGGTTGAGGGGAATGGTGAAGAGTTAACCCCCTGGTATCCTCCTCATCCAATTAAATTTGGCGGTAAATTTTCCTTGATTTTTTCTAATCTTCAGCCATTTTGTATCCATTTTTTTTCACAAATATTCAAAAAATTCTACGGATACAAAACCGCTCTGCAGTATTTTTTCAAACGCTCTTTTTCCAACTTCCAACCGTTTAAGATGAGCTGTACAAATAGAACCTTTCACTCATTTTATTTATTAGGTTACAATCATGTTCTCCTCCCCCCCCCCCCCCTATCCCTCAAGATCCTATCACATTTCGCTTGAATTTGTGAAATTCCCCCAAATGGTAATATATTCGGGCAGGATACATGTATCACCGTGTCAGTTCACACTTCAGAAAAGGTGAGTCCTCTGATTAATTTAAAACAAATATGGTACATGTCGACGGTGAAAACACCGAACCGCGTATCTCGTTTGCCGTGTTTTAAAATCTCCGCTTCCATTATATGTTAAATAAAAGATAGCAAATCAACATCACCCCTTGAAGTTTTCACAGAGTTTTTTATTTACGGAAAGGAAAAATCACGGAAGTTTTGAAGAATTGACATCGGGTAACTTTCCATTTAAAAAATGAAATGTGCCAGGAAGTCTGCAACCTCCCAAAACACGATACCTGGTTTAAACCAGCCTCGCCGTTGATATTCAATAAGTTCCAATGTCTTTAATGCACTTAACTTTATTTAGAAAGCCATGTCACGGCCCTAATTCAAATTTTATTTCTAAAACGTGAAATCGGGCAGTTGTGCCGAACACTCATTGGCGCACTGCACTATGACACCGACAGAAAAGCTATTATTAAACAGTCGAAGTAAATTCACAGAAAATTGTCGGAAAATTGTGGGTTTGTTTTCCTTCATATTCAACTTTAGCCATGGATAGGCGTAAGTGACATCATCTCCATATTTTGATATTTCCAAAAACTGAAATTTAGTTTTTGTTTTAAAATCTTAAAATAGAATAAACTTAACTGTTGCAGGATTCCACAGGTATACGTTCATTGTCTTCATGCAACCGGAGGGGGAAAAAATTAAGTTTGACGAACCTAAACTGAACGACTCGTAAGTTACCATACTTTATAGAAATGAACCTCTGGTTATTTTTACCTATTATGTCGTCACAAGCATAGCGTGGGTCTGAAAAAGAGGGGGGTTTTATTTTTCTTAAACTTTATAGCTCCGCTTTCGAAGTTCTCGCGTATAAAACAAACTGTGGGGGGCTTCAGGCTCACGTTGGGTGTTTTACGCCTGCGCTCATCCACTTTCTCAAGAATGGATAATACTAAACTCTAAAGGATGCTTGATGTCCTCCAAGCTTCATTGAAAAGAATATGAAGTCGCACATAGTTCCATAGTTGTATATGAACCATAGACAGAAGGGATCTCCTGTTCCTGAATAAGTATATCAAAAGTGTTTATTTGTGTTATTTTACTGATTCATTTGGAAGTCTAAACAAGATTAATTCGACTCACTCCTGTGATGTTTCTTTGTTCATATAATTCATTGCAATATAATTTAGTCGGTAGGGCATTCTGTTAGATATCGTTGGTTTGTCCATTCGTTAACGTTGCGCATTTCCGCGGCGCAGCGTTGAAAATTATTTACTCTTACTTTCAGTCAAGTTAAGAAGAACTTACCTACAGACTCTACCAACTTACCTTTTAAGAAGAACCTAAGTAACTAACATAATGTAATATTCATTTTGCAGTGTACATGGACGAGCACATTTCAACACTAAGAAGTTTGCGGCCAAGTACAATTTAGGAGATCCGGTGGCGATTAATTATTTCCGTGCCGAGTCTTTTTACGGATGAGGAAACAGTCTAGTGATTGGAGGCAGAGGATAATCATCGATGGATAATTCTGTGAAATATTTCAGGAGTCTATCTTTCGCAAAAAATAAACTAAATCACCTCTATTTATAATTTTCACAAGAATAAATTACGAGTTTAAATCTTCATCGATTTTATTATTTTTTCCCCTGAAATTCCTACTTTAGTACTATAAGAACGATTAGGTAGGCTGGGCCATTGGACTAACTATACGTGACAAGACGATCAAATCTGGTACACTTACATCTCATTAAAACAGGATGGATCGAGATGGATTGAGTCAGCGAGACACATCGGGACGGAACGAGATTAATCGGAATTGTGGTTTAGGACGAGGTAAATCCGTATGGATGAGGAATAAACAGAGGCGGATCCAGGGTGAGTCGGAGGGGGGAGTCATTTGCTGATGCCGAATGGGGTGTCTCCCCCGGCAAATTTTTTTAAAAAAATAGGCCCTCCTAGATTGAATTTGAAGCAGTTTTAGCATACGATGTGTCCATTATTTGAAAGCTGATAATTGACGAACATTATGTCTTTCAGCGTAATTTTATTTTAGTATATGAACGAGGTCTTTATATCTGCGTGTTGAGTAACTTTTGGGTTGGTAAATTTGTAAATTTTCAAGAGCAGTCTGCAAGAGCAGAGCTGTCTTCTCTCTTTTTTCCTCCTTCGGCCCAAAGGGAGGGCCATGGCACCATTTCAACCCTTCCCCTGAATCCGCCACTGCGATCAAACGGGATACAAATGGCTAAAACTCGGCACGCTAAAGTTGCTGCATGCTAATCGTAAAGAAAGTTGAATTGTTTTGCTACAAAAAAAAAAGGGCTACCGACCGTAAAAACCGTTTTTTATACAAGAAAAGAAGAGAAATTGAAACTGTCGGCTATTATTTTCCAACTAAACGATTCCAGTATCCTGCAATATTAATCCCGAGGTGCACGAAAACTCCTTTTTGTCTAAAATCGGCTCTCACGCTTGGGACAATAAATATTAGGATTGAGATCGCAATGGTGACATAATACTTCGGAACCTAAGGAGTGTTTACCTTCGAGCAGATAACCTTTATGTGTTCTAGCCTATTCCTCCACTTAACGCTGCAGGACCACCAAAATTAAAGATACAACTTTTTTAACTTCTATGTAGCTGATATTGCATATCCGTTGGATTGAAGGTAAATCGTATTTCTCGCTCTTAAATCAGTTCGATCAGGCTCAATGCATGAAATTAGTAGACTCAAATGGATGATGCTAAAAAGAACTATGTTGCACACAATCCCTGTGCACATAGTTCCTTTTAGCGTACATACGTCCAGATGCATGATAAAAATTGTTCAACCCCCTATTGGCTCTCATTGTAGCGCTATCAGCTTAAAAAGCACTAATATTAGAGTGTGTGACTGCGTCCCGTGTGAAGCGCGGGTTAATTGCCTGTATATTTCACAATATTATTTAGAAAATTTAAGAAAATCGTTTATAATTTTACGATTCCAATTTGTTTGACATTTCGCCATCCTGCATATCGACGGTGAAACTACCAAACCACGTATCTCGTTTGCAGTGTTTAAAAATCTACGCTCACATTTTATTTTTTTGAAGTAGACCAAATCAATATCATTCCTTGAAATTTTCACGGAATTTTCTCCGCACAAAGAGGAAAAATCACAGAAATTTTCAAGACTGGATGTTAAGTAGTTTTTCATTTAAAAAATAAAGTATGACAGGAAGTCTGCGACGTCGCAAACCGAGATACGTGGTTTGGTAGTTTCACCGTCGATATGTGACGTTTGATGAGTTCTGTGGGATGGACATTCGTTTTTAAGACAAGAGATTTGAACTCCATTCCAACGTTGCAAAATTATCTTAAACAGAATTGAAAATTTTACATGAATACAACTGCAATTTTTGGCCAAAATTTTGCTGATTTTCCATGGAGGTTTTAGATGAGGTAATTTTAAAAAAGAAATGCATTTCGCGCCTCTTCCGATAGTGGTCTGCTTGTTGTGCAGCAAAGCGACCATGGGGCGCCGCCCCCTTGTAATAATCAACAAAGAGGATAAAAGGGTCAGACGAGAGACAACCACAAGCGAGACAAAAGTCTTTTCCGGAATCGGTCACGGCGCTGAATCTTCCGTAATTTAAACTTTCAAGTTCCGTTTTCAACTTTTATTTAGTTTTCCTCTCAAGGTTCGGACATCTTTCCCCTGAATCTATGAAACTATCGTTCTATCTCTTCGTTCATTTATCTAATGACTAAACTTACCAGCTGATTGCCCCCTTGATCATAGCCAGTCAATCACGCAGAGCCGTGTTATCTCACCATCTCTTACGTCAAAAAGTCTATAGACTAAATAGGCGTGGGCTGTTGACCTCTGTTGTTGTGTTTAGCTTTTGGAATTTGATATAGTACCAAAGCTTGCAGCCTTTACAGTGCTGCTGGTAAGTAATTAAAATGTCGAGATAATTTTGCCATTTTTATTTTATTCGATTTTGCTATTTTGAAATATAGAAATGTATAGGTATGAAAAAGTTAGTTCCGTCCACTGAAAGAGGAACCGTGGTTCACACAAATTCGAAATGTATTTATTGATACCGCAGCACAAGCAAATGGTGTATAAACATTTGTGGACGGAAAACCTACAAAAATGTTTACACAAACCGAATGAGGGTGCTGTGTAAAGTTTACAATTAAAGAGACTTGTTTCCAGGAAAAGCTACGTAAAATTCCAATCTGCTATCTTTGTTGAATCATCATACAGCTTCTCGTCCTTTATTGGTACAAAAAAGAGTTTTGGACCCGCTCAAAACTATCTCTGCAAGAAACTATAGTAAGATTTTTCCGTCGGAAACAAAAAGGCAGATTTTTTGACCCGCAACTCAACGAAACTCGCTTGACTGAAAATGTTGAATTTTTACTCCCAATTTTGATACCTCGTCATCCTCGTCCCCCTGTTGCATCCGTCCCCTTCCACCTCTCTCTCTCTCTCTCTCTCTTTTTAACCGCGGGGAGTGTGTTTTAGTACTCTGATAAAAAAAGTGCATTAGATGGAGGTTGATAAAAACATGAGCCACGCACGCAATGAGATAAAGGGGAGGAACTTGATTCGGTGACTGATAACGCAAAATTGATAAAACCTGAGTGTTCTCAAAATTCATGCTATTTAAATAGAGCATGGCTTTGTGGACGTCATTATATACTCCTTGCTTAATAATAATTTGAATGGACATCAGCTTAGGTATAGTTGTCGATAAATTGTGATTTTCGCTTCAAATGGCGTTAAAAATATTTTATTCACACAGTGTTATCAATTTTTGATAAAAATAAGAGGTTGATAAGTTTGGGAAAAGTAATTGTGAAATGTAACTTACAATTTTCAGTACGTTGGCTTTACAAGAGAGATATACTGTCATTGAAACAGTTTCTGTCTACTATCTTCAGTTCTATCTTCATTCGTGTTTATTGTGTTTACTATGCTTGAATATCAAAATTTTGATTAATAATGCAGAATTTTATGGATATACTGTTCTTGCATGTATCTCAAAACTTTGAAATTTTAAACTTCCCAACAAAAGCTACAGTGTTGCAAAGTTTGAAAGACAAAGTTCTGATGTGCAAGCAAGAACAGTATATCCATAACATGCTGTAATATGAACTCGTCTCTTTGGATAAACATATGTATCATATTGGGCGTCAAAGTAGTTTTACTCGTTGCTGAAATACCTCAAGACAAACTCAGAAAACTGGAGGAGGCTCGAATTATTCCAGATTACGCCGAATATTTCCAGCACTGCGTGGAAGCTGAGGTCAGTTAAATGGGTTCTCTATTTTTATCAGTTTTTTTCCCCTCATACAAATTTATTACATTTTTCTAGTTTTTGTTGCGAAAGTTAGATGTGAGAAAGTAAAATTACAAAGGAAAAACGCAAAAGGTCCATTTATATGGTGTGAGTTTAACTGCAATGTGACTGTTCTGCATTAAAATTTTGTTTGAAAATCATAAATGGTCGTATTTCTACCAATTGGAGCTATTGACGAGTGGAAAAGATGGGGTGTGCTCTAGACAGCTGCAAAAGAAACAATGTGAAAGTGGGCGTGATTCCCTTCTAAGAAATGGAAAAGTGGGATTTTACATCCTGTCCAACGGAACTACGTGCCAACTGAATGCGGCACTCATGAGCCGTTGGAATGGCAAGAGAACGTTGTGGACAGGGCTCATGAGTTTAAAGCTAAGCAAGAGCGACAACAGAGACGGCTTCGTTGCCGCAGACGTCACTGGCGCTGTATAGTTCTCATTCATTCTCACGGTCCTCAAACAACAAGCATATCCCTTATTTGCCACCTGCATCCTGTTCAGTTTGGTAGAAATACGTCCGAATTTAGTTTTATAGTTTTTAATAATTATACAACTTTTAAGCGTGCCAGGAGGGCTCGCTTTTTTTACTTTACATACTTCAGAGAAACTAAGATGTGTCTTGCATATGTGGATTGCATTTTGCAAAAAGGAACCACTAGCATTACAATGATGCTAAGATTGTGCAACTTCATCCTTTGCAATAAAATTGCGGAAATCGTGAAAAACTATGAAAAGATGGTAATTTTTGTCTTAAATTAACAGTTTTTAGCAAGTAAAATAGAAACTATTAATGGATAATCGGGTTTTTCCTCCAAGACAAAAGAAGTTGCACAATCTTAGCAACATTGCAATGCTAGTGGTTCCTTTTTGCAAAATGCAATCCATGTGTAGCTAGATTATTTTGCTAGGGGGGCGCAGCCGCAGGGAATCTGGGGAGTGTGGAATATCCCTAGTCCAGAAGGGGGTCAGAGGTTTCATAAATATTTTAGTAAGTGTCAGCAAAGGTTATGTTTTGACAAAATCGCATTGTTCCTGTTTGTAGATAAAGTTTGAGGAAAAAGGCAAAGACCAATCGACTTTTCGAATATTAGCAGATTTTGGAAATGCAATCGATTTACGAACCGTGTCCGACAACAAGCCAGAAATTCGATGGCAAGCCAATGTTGGCGAGTACTATACAGTTGCATTAATAGGTAACCTGCACATTTTAACTCAATCTGCCTGAAAAATTCCTCTTAATCTTCGATTTTTCAGAGAGAGGCGCGACGCAGTTAATCGAAGTTAAAAGTTGAAAAAAAAAACCCTAAGCTGAAAGTCTGAAAATGTATTTGAATGCACAACTATTAGCATATTTTCGCACTTTTCACAGTTATCTTCAAAAAATTTATGAATACTTTTTTTATCAAGATTCGTTTGGAGACCCGCAAAAGATAAATGATCAATAACATTTTAAACTTACTTGCACGTAAAAAGTTTTACATGCAAGTACGTTTAAAATTGTATTGACTCTTTTTCATACTTCAATGTAGCCCCATTCGCAACTGGAATCAGAAGGACGCATTGCAAATCGCGTTTTTAGCCTTTCAAAGTGGCATGTGAGGCACAAAAACGTGTTGTTAAATATCTGGAAATTTGCACGCACACAACTTTTGGCGTCAATTTACGTGATGAGAAGAGTTTCCTCAAAAATTATTTGTCACCCCTTTTCCCTTCGCAACATTTCCACATTCACAGCTGTAACAAGTTGCACCAGCCGCACTCATTGCAAATCACGTTTTCGTCAATCGAAGTAACAGGCAAAGGCTGAGTTTACCAGGAAGGAACCGACCCAAATTTCGAAAAAATTGAGCTAGGTATGTTTTTGAGTTTAACTAGTCGTATATATTTTCTCCTGCCAAAAACTCTAAGTAGAAAAAAAATAATTTGTGAAAAGAGAGGTTTCAATTTATTCTCTACATTGAGTCTTATGGAGGAATAAACTTCAAACCTCTTTTTTTTAGTTTCGAGTTTATGTGCATTGGTTCCTTTCCGATAAACTCAATCCAAATGTATGCTACTGAAGGTCTAAAAATATGTAGTATGATACACCTGAAGCAAATTTTTAAATAATAAGGTCAATAATACATATAATATGTTTAATAATGCGTAAAGCAACTTGCACTTCCCGATTCGTCTACTTTTCTTGCGCGGCGTTAAAGTCTCTGAAGTAATTTTTGCATTTTGCCGCCTCGGTAATCGATCGTGTGGTTCAGCATGATCAAATTTTGAAGGTACAGAGCCTTAGGAGCGTCTTTCTTCGATGTCTGACGACGGCGAAAAACACTGCAACCAAGTCCAGGGCGAGAAGACACTCAGATTTTCACTGGTAAAAAAAAACCTCTTGGTTCAAGAGTGCAGTTTCTTGTCGCCGGATTTAAGAGTCTGGACTCTTGTATCAATGCAAAATCCGCTTGAATCAATGCAAAATCCGCTTGAAACAAGAGTTCAAGACTCTTAAATCCGGCGACAAGAAACTGCACTCTTAAGTCAATGCACCGCGGCATTGGTCCAAGAGGTTTTTTTTACCAGTGATTGTTTCTCGACCCTCTAGGAACGGAATGGACCACTAGACAAGGTACGAATTTAAGCGATCTGATACATGTTTCTTAACCCGAATTTCACGTAGAAAACGATTTACACAACGAAAATTTTGGAAACCAACTCCTAACGAGGATATTAACGTTTTTATTTCACATTGGTTACGAGGAATTTGAACTGCCCGCTCACAAGAAACTTAAAGCTCTATGTGAGTCAAATCGCCCACTACAACGGTTTCAGCAAGCTCCTCAATCGAGCAATGTTCATTTCCCACCATGTGTTGTTCAAACTATAAGCAATTTGCCATAACTGAGCCAAAGCGTCAAGACTGAGGTTGCCAGATTTTTATATCGCAGAGACTGTCATGATAACGTTAAGCGCGCGATGTGAATCACGTAGAGCATTGAGTTTTCATGAGCGGGTGGTTTCAATTCACGCATTAAGAATCATTAAATATCTTCGTAAGGAGTTGATTTCGGTAATTTTCGTTGTGCGCATCGTGTTTTACGTGAAATTTTGGTCAAAAAATATGTATCAGAATGCTGAAATTCGTACCTTATCTAGTGGTCAATTGCGGATTTTTCCGATGTCAGATCTTGCGGTTCGTCGAGTTGTCCCCTCATTATCAGTGTCAACATACATATTTACTACATATTTGAATAATCATAATTTCTGCACCTTCAGATCCAGACGTGGTGCGTCATCCACCACAACCAGTGGAAAGAATGCATTGGCTGATTGTCAATGTCCCGGGTTGTTGGTTACCTGGCGGTCAGGAAATCATACCGTATCAAAAACCAGCGAATCCGACAAAAGAAGGTATTTAAAATCGATTGACATACGCTTTTCACTCGATACTACGTATATTTTGCCATGGAATCTGTCTCTCGTTATAGACGATCAAAATACATGTATATCTACGTATACGAGGAGTCAAATAGAGTTTTGTTCGCAAATCTTATCATAGGAATAAAATCTTTAGGACAGGCAAATTCCAAAAGTTCATTAATGACTTACATTACTTACAGCATTATCCTGGTGAGAAACGGCTGGAACTACACTGAAAAAAATTTCTGCCCTGAAAGCCGTACTTACGGGCTGTATAGACTTACTGTCCGCGTTCCGGGCTAAGAGATCGAAAATTCCAGGCGTAGCACCCGGAACATTTGGCCTCTAAGCCCGGTACAGTCGGTAAGCTAAGTCTATACAGCTCGTGACTATTTTTTTCAATGCAGTCTCTCGAAGTGCTTCGTTTGTCTATTTTACAGATTTTGATGGAAACGCAATAAAAACGCATGACAAACATTTCCCTTTAGATCAAGAAAAATGCCCAATGAATATTTTCATGTAGCGAAACAGTTTTTTTTAGGCTAGCATAAATTCTGGTTTCTACAAGAAACTGTTTTGACGTCCTATATTTGAAGAGAATTCTGAACCCATAACTTATTTTTGTATTTAAAAAGCGAATAAACACTCATTTATGTACTTGATCATCTAATTTTTTATCGCAGGTGAAGTCCACAAAATTGTTGCCCTCATTTATCAACAACCCGATGGGATAATGAATGTCACAGAATCTTCCTTGACAAGTGATGAATTGTAAGTAGAGGAAAATGTAACCTACGAAATACACTTTATCTACCTATAGTCGTATAAACAATTTGCAGAATTTCCTCCAATTTTTTGCCGTCTCTAGAAAAATATCCTTTTTTATTTCTACGGATAGATAAAAGTTATAACAATTTTTTTTTCTTTGTCTTTTTTTGGACGAAAAATTTTCGGTCCCCGCTATACAAATCTAGGCTACAAAGTACACCATCAAACATCCCTGGAACCAATTGTATTTACCCAAAAATTTCGATTTATCCCCCAAATTTGGACCTGTTTTAAATGACTGTAATTTCCTTCATTCTGTGCCGAATTATGATGATTCATTTGCCTCTTAATTTATTTTCCTCAGGGTTGCAGGGATGAGGCACGCATTTAGAATTCGAAAGTTTGCACAACACTACAACCTCATGTTTCCGTTTGCGATGAATTTTTTCTTGGCAGAATATAAAGATCCTAAAATACCTCTACCAGGTCAGAAGAGGCCTCAACAACAAAATCAACAGAAGAAGAAGAAAAATCAGCAGCAGCAGCAAAAACGACAACAAAATCCAAATCAGCAAATAAAACATAACCAACAAAAAAACCAAAATCAGGCTCAGCAAAAACATCAGCAGAATAGAGACCAGCAACAGCTCCAAAACAAACAGCAGCAACGGAACAAACCCACTACAGTGCAAGTCCAGACGGAAGATGATCAAAAGCAGATACAGCGACAGCAAAATAAACAACAACCGCAACAACCATCACAAAAAAGACGACAAGAACAAGAACATCAACAACAGCAGCAGCAGCAGAAGGAACAAAAACAACAGCGACATCAACAGCAAAAACAGACCCCATCAGACAATCTGATGGATACGTTCATAGCCGCTCAAAAACAGGATTTTCTTAATCAACAGCGACAACGGAATATGGAGTATCAAAAACAGCAGCAGCGACAGCAGCAAAAACAAAAACAACAACAACAACAACAGCAGCAGCAGCAGCAGCAGCTGAACCAACAACAACAGCATAGCCATCACCCATCGACATCAACACATTTTCCTCACGAAGAAGAAGAAGAGGAGGTAACATTGGATTCAGCAGAGCTTCTGAGAAGACAAGAAGTCCTCGATTACTATGCAAACAAAGATAATGGTATTACTGAAAGAGTGTGGATCATAGCGTATACAACAGATAATCCAATCAGAGCGATCTACATGAGGGACTATCAAGAAAAGCAACGACGGAAATATGAAGATAAATACAAATGGCCGGACCCACCGAGTCCAACAACGAAAACCACAACGGCAACGAAAACCACAACGACAACAAAAACCACAACGGCAACGAAAACGACAACGACAACGACTACGGTACGGACAACACGACATAAATCGACAGTAGCCTCATCGACAGAGAGAGACGAATGGGCAGGCATCATGACGATGCAGATGCCTATCGTGCCTGATATAGATGAATTCGAGGATTATGAGGGGCCAAGAACTAGGCCTGGTCCTTCAACGACAATGCACCCTATTCGAGCGAGGTATCTGGAGGACTACGAGAAGAAAAAGCACCGAAAAAAACACGAAAAACCACCCAATGGTACGACGGAGAGAGATGAATGGGCGGGCATCATGACCATGCAGATGCCTATCGTGCCTGATATGGATGAATTCGAGGATTATGAGGGGCCACGAACTAAGCCTGGTCCTTCCACGACAATGCACCCTATACGAGCGAGGTACATGCAGGACTACGAGGAAAAGCAACGGAGGAAAAAACTCGAAAAAGACGGTGAAAATGGACAAAAAACCGATAAAAAGCAATCTGAGTAACTCTAATTATGTATTTACACGCGTTTGAAAGAGCACAAGGAGTTAATTTTACACTATGCCCCCAACACTTCATGAGGTAAAGAGCAAACTTTAAAACAGGAAAGGAGGAGTACCGTTAAGGAAGGGCCTTTTCCAGAATTGAAGAAATTTATGACCTCTTACTATGGGCAAACAATTACAAAACCAAAAAGAGAATAATTTACTCTGAAAACAGAGCAAGAGAGACTTAATCTAATCTGTGACATTGACTCCACAGCCACGCACAAGTGCGGGGGGGGGGGGGGCGGTCTCCAACACATTCATCATACGATTGATTTTTTCGGATTGCTTCTTTACAAGGTCTTCTAGGGCCTTAATTCTTCTATCATAACTATTTTGATTAATAGGAATGATAGGAATTGGTGCTACATTTGACGAGGAATTGACCGAGTTCTTGGTTTTACTGCCAGAAGTTAAAACTTGAGAATAAAGTCTATTCAGAGGCGCCAGATTTTGTGGGGCAACAAATTGATGATTAACGAATTGAGTTCTGGGAACAGGCTTACCCATTCGTTTTTTTCTTATCTGACGATAAGTTTTACAGCGCTTGTAGTTTCCAAAATGCATCTCTCCGCATGCAGAGAGCGCAAGTTGGATATACAGGGGTGCTTTCTGCTTGGCATTCGAAGGGGCGCGGACAGGCATCCTCTGCGTGAAAGTCACCGCACAAGATACATCGAGGATCACGATAACATCGTGTTCTCGTATGACCCAGAACGGACAATTTTTGCACTGGACCACCTCTCTGCGACCCTTTGGACGCTCAAACGAAACGATATAATTTCCTACAACTTTTATATTCCACATTTCATGGACTTTACTAGCAGACAAAAAATGAACAAAAAATAGCGGAAGTTGAGTGGATTTCAATTGCGATTTATCTCTGTGGCGATTATTAAATTTGTGAGCACCTTCTTATCTTCGACGGTTACATTATTTGTTCTATCGTATGAGCTGAATCGGACAACATCAACCGAAGAGAGCTCTCGCGATGCCATCCATTTAGAACTGGAACCGGGGCGTGGGTGGGTTCTTCCTCCGGCTCCGGCACAGCAAACTCGGGCAGCCCCAAATTGGAGTCTTCTGCGCTGCGCCAACTCCTGCTTCCTGAGGAAACAAACGGAAGGGAAAGGAAATGAAAAGGGAATCACACTCACATATCGCATCCTAAAGATCATTTTGTGACTGAAATGTTGAAGTAAATTGCAATAATATTATATAAAATGTTATTACTTTTTTGCAATATAATCGGGATTTTTTTAAACAATAAATTGACACATTTTATTTTTTATTGAAAAAAATAAATAGATAAAAATAAAATAAAACTTTATTGAAGACTTTTTTGGTAACAGGACGTATGAGGCTTGCAATGTTGCTAAGATTGTGCAAATTTTTATGGCATTCGTGGAAGATGAAATTCATTCGCAGTCGGCTTACTCCC
Organism: Bemisia tabaci; assembly: GCF_001854935.1. Classification (NCBI taxonomy): domain Eukaryota; kingdom Metazoa; phylum Arthropoda; class Insecta; order Hemiptera; family Aleyrodidae; genus Bemisia; species Bemisia tabaci. The sequence goes on from NW_017547090.1 coordinate 225,402, forward strand.
TTCCAATAGTGAGGGGAAACTCGGAGCGGATTCAGGGAAAAATTCACAGTAGAACTTTTGGATAAATTACTTACAACCCATAGAGTACATAGAGTCGTAATGTAAATGGGAGAGCTGGCGCCGTATTCTGCTCGACGAGTTCCGAGCCCGGTGTGCGCCGAGTTCGGGTCACTTTTTCGATATATGTTCGATCCAAAATGGCGGTGTGGAATACGTGGTGATTCCTATCTTCTTTGTTTACATTGGATGGCCGGGTACCCGTGTATCGCGAACAATCGATTATGTATCGAAAAAGTGACCCGGCGTCACACAGGAGTCTCGGAATTCGGGACCTGGAAAATGCTTAAAAGTGGCGCCAGCTCACCCACTTACATTACGACTCTATGTACCCTATGTTACAACCAAAGAACTACGTTGCACAGTCTCAAAGCAGCATTGGAAGTCTTAGACGTCCTTTTACCGAAAAATGCCTCTATTTCATTTGACAGAAAATCGAAATTTTTTTCGGGCCTCGACATGTGGGAAATTATCTCCTTTTTTTTCAATTTTACACACGTAGAACTCAATTTAAACTAAGAACCGTGTAGTTGTACGTTTGTATGTTTTTGAAAAGAGCGCAAAAAAATGAATTAAAAATGTTCAGTGAAACTTTTTTCTACGTTGCCAAGTTCTGCAGAAAATTCATTCCAAAGAGCCAAAACTGGCCAAAATTTGATAAATTTCCACGCCTAACGTTCAAGAAAAGGGGGTACAACTTTTATATTGACGTACTTACGTAACAGCCCTCACCTATATTTTCCATTTCTTGAATCTTAGGCGTAGCAATTCATCAAATTTTGGCCATTTTTGGCTCTTTGGAACGATATTTCTCGACAATTTGGCAACGTAGAAAAAAGGTTCACTGAAAATTTTATACTCATTTTTTCACGTCTTTTTCAAAAACGTACACGGTTCTTAAAGTAAGTTGAGTTCTACGTGTGTAAAATTGAAATACCTCCTGAAAATAGCAACAATGGACCGTAAGGCTCCTTAAAATTCATCGGAAGCCTTTCCAAAGGGCAGAACTAGAAAGTATACGCAAAAACATACATATGAAGCATCTGCTGACAGAGAGATAACAGTCGAAAAAGTCGACGATAATAACTATAATTTGATGACAGGATTTTGGGTTTGAGGGCTGCTGCACCTTTGCATTGGCTCCGTTCGGTTAAATATTTGGCATATAGTCCACCTAGGACTTGTACTTTGAAAATATGAAACATTCAGCAAAATCTAGGTAGCTCCGGAAAAGGCCCTTAACGATACTCCTTCTTGAATCTCCCTCTAATTGCAAACTGAGTTAACATCGTGCTCTTTATTAGCAGTGACGTCATCGAGAAGGGCAGATTGGTAGGAGAGGGGTGGGGGTAGTGACGAATTGCTCCTCTCGCTGCAGTAAAAATTAATTGACCTTTCCAAAAGAAATTTTTGATCACATGTGTTTCTAACTTCGAGTTAAAGATGCGTGATCGAGCAGTATTCATTTTGAAACAATCTAAATCTTGATAAAACTCTCTTACTTAATGATTACCACCATCTGAAGTCGTTGTCTGTTTTCGATCCTAAAGTCTCATGAAGCTTGGCAAATTACGCTGAGGTCAATCAATGTAAAAACTATAATTTTCTATTTTAAAAAAATTAATCAAGTTGTGAACAGTCTACATATCAAAGAGTAAAACTCATGCAAGTCCAAATAAGAGGTGAATATTATCGATTTATTCTGCGTCTAGAATCACAATGTTATATTTATTCTTCACATTCATGTCTGCAAATGCACGTGAAATAGAAACGCCTTTCATTCCGGATTTTCTTACGGATAATCTAAAAAAGTTAGAGCGGTACAAGATTATGCCAGAACTGATGTCCTGGCCACCACATCTTCATGCGCAGGTATATACTCCCCTTATAGTTCAGGAGACTCAGATTACCAAATTTAACCTATAAGGATTTAGAAATATCGTTTATGAATGAATATTACTAGCATGATCCGCGTTTTTCTAGAGAAGGGTGCGTATTTTGGAATTTTTTCAGGTGCTGTAATTATATACATTACAGCACCGGCATAGTTATTGGCATCTATATTTTTGGATTTTTGTAGCCACTTAAGTCATTTCAGTCAGCATCCTTATTAAATTAAAGCAGTTTGAATACTACAAATTCAGTATGAGGATGGTTTGTTGATCGAAAACTTAGAGGCAGTGGAATCAATCCGAAGGGAGTATGGAAGTTACGCGCGGTTCCTAGTCACGCCTTCAATCTTCAAAGTAGGCTATAAAAATATCCTGTGTACGATATTAGATACCTCCTCGAGACAGAGTGGCAAAATTTAATAAAAAAATAAAATCGTGAAATTTCGCTTTAAATATATCAAGATACTGCAAAAATATATTATGAAAGATATTGGAAAATATTGAAAAAATATTGAAAGATGTGTACATTACAAAATTAAAGATGCAAACCCAATCGTGGATTATCAGCGCACGCTAAATATTCTGAACTATTAAAACGCTGCCAACATTTTTTTAAGGCGTTTTTCTACTCGTGTGTATCCCTCATGTTTCCCGTGCGATAAAAATAAATAAAAATTCAGAGTTTAAGGTGATTCGATGGACGCCATATTTTGTGTCAGAACGGCATGCGATATATCGCATCAATTGGTTCCATTTTTTCAGCTACTCGTCATTTTTCTCCAAATTTTAGATCGCAATTCTATTGTCAGGAGACTAAAGCACTCACTTGCCAATTTTAACAAAGAAATTCAACGTAATAAAGGCGTGGTTTTTTCAGAGAGAAAACATCGCATTCGATACTGATATCGAAACTGCACTCGAATGCGATATTTTCTCTCTGAAAAAACCACGCCTTTATTACGTTGAATTTCTTTGTTAAAATTGGTAAGTGAGTGCTTTAGTCTCCTGACAACAGAATTGCGATCTCAAAATAGGAGAAAAATGACGAGTTGCTGAAAATATGGAACCAATTGATGCGATATATCGCATGCCGTTCTGACACAAAATATGGCGTCCATCGAATCACCTTAATAAGAAAATTAGGGATTTTTTGTGTTGTTTGGTTTGGTTTGTTTGTTTTTTTTTGTTTTTTTTGTTTTTTATTTATTGCGAATAGCATATCCTGCCCCGACTGTGTTGTATTCGACATCGATATGATTCGGAACTATATATTAATATTTTTACTTATTTCGATTATATTATTAAAATATATCTCCCTATCTTCTGTAGATAACTTTCCATGACGGGTCACTCGCAGACTACGGGAATGTGGTCACGCAACAACAAATGCTCAAAGCACCGAATATCTCGTGGGCAGCTGAAATGGAAACCGAACACACGGTAGTAATCATGGGTAAAATTTTTCTCGCATTTTGGCGTGGTCCAGTTTTTGTCCTCAACAGCAGGAATACCTCCATTAAAGAATAATTGAATATCGACGGTGAAAATCCCAAACCGCGCGTATCTCGGTTCACGACGTTGCACATTTCCTCTTCCATTTTATCTTTTAAATGGAGAACTATTCAACGTCAATTCTTACAATTTTCCTTCATTTTCCTTCTCCATACGAAGCAAATTCTGAGGAATTATGTTTATTTGTTTCCTTTTAAAAAAATAAAATTGGAGCAAAGATTTTTAAGCACCGCAAACGAGATAAGTGGTTTAGAAGTTTACCCGTAGGCATTTTTATGGCCAATTGCTGATACCGATTTTCGGCAGCTTTTCAACTGTACAGACGGAAACTGCCGTAAAAAGAATGTCTAGATCTAGAGGCTCATACGACGGCCTTTAGACATTGCCAAACGTTCTGTGACAAATCACGCATTTCGGAGAGCATATTTGCAGTTATTTACCTTCCTTTTCAAAGAATTTTGCGCGTAGTTTGATTGAAAGTGTCTGAAAATTCTAACGGAAAATATTCATAACATTCTTCAAAAATAAGTTTCTTCTGAGAGTACATTTGGCAACATTCGGATGTCATAAGACGTTTCCCCTTAGCATGGCAGTATAAGCGCTATTACCAATACATCACGACAGATCGACGGCGTAAGTCTGCAATCACATATCTCGTTTGCGGTGTCTGAAAATCCTCGCCTCTATGTTATTTTCTTAAAGGAGAACAAATTGACATCATTCCTTGAAGTTTATGCAGTGGTTATGCAGAATTTTCTTCGCACAGAGAAGAAAAATCATGACAGTTTTAAATAATTGCCGTTGAGTGGTTTTCTGTTTCAAAAACCAAGTATGACAGGAAGTCTGCGACGTCGCAAACCGAGTTTTGTGATTGCTGACTGACACCGTCAAGATATGGAATATTCGGAAGGTATCGATATATCCTCATTGAAAACCTACATAGAGTTAACGTGTTCGTTTGAATCCGAATTCGACTATCGACCGTGTTGAATTTTTATTATCCAAACATATCCACCATATATGCGTCACAAATACGCATCATTTCATACACTATATTTTCGATCATTTTTTAACGATTCTTCAAGTGACAGGTTCTGCCTTCCTACTCAAATGACATTTAATGACATCAGCGAGGTTTTATTTTATTCCAAAGGCAAATAAAGATATTTAAAAAATGCCTGCAACATTAGCATGGTCAGAATATTTTTCGAGGGAGGGGGGTCCTGACGTCACCCACCGGAAATTCATGGGTACCCCTCATTGTCTATGCCCCCAAGGCTACCCTCACACAAATTGTCCATGAATTTGCATCGGGGAAGGGGAGGGGTAAGATTTTTCCGCCTCTTTTTTCTCACAGTCAAAGTTTTGTGGGGGCAACATGATACTTGTACTTCTTCAAACTCTCCCCCTTTACTCTTTACTAGCTACATTCTTGGGTTGTATGCTTCAGTCTTGTTAGTTTTTGCTACCTTAATTCCAAAGTTGAGACTAAGTTTTCAACAATAGTTAACATTCATGCAAGAATGCAACTTTATGACGTTTGAATACCCCCGTCGTATTTCTGTTTGTTCATTGAAAACTAGTGTTTTTCCGCATCCATAACTAACGGAGTTTACCTTTATATACCATTTCTGGAGTGCATTTTCTCAAAATCGTGAAAAATATTTCGTTCGGTTCCCCCTAAAGATCTAAATCAGTGAGGAGATTTTTAACAAATCAGATCTTGGTCCTTATTTTCTCACTGAAAGTGAGTCTCATTGTAGAGATTAGTATTACATCAATGGTTAAAATATTCTGATTTTTATATTTAAAGTTTTGAATTTCGCAGACTTAGATCACAATGTTGATAGAAGTCGCGGTGTGCCACCAAATGTTTCTGAGATTCAATATGCGTACTGGGTGTTAGGAAATATACCAGGTGCATCACTAGAGAAAGGTCTTGAAATTGTGCCGTACGAAGCTCCGAGAATAACCGACGCTGGGAATGGAGGTACGTACATATTTTCGTTATGAAATAAAAAAAAAGAAGAAAAAATGTGTGTTAGATACTACCGACAACTTTTTGGATATTCTGAGTTTAGTTCAAATTCATCTTAAAAATTGAATCTGATAACTCATGAACTTATTATCCTTAGTTGTACAAATTTAATTATTGTTCACATAATCTGTGCCGTAGTATCCAATGCATCTACCTGAGCTGAACACTCTATCTCCTCAGTCTTGCACTCGTAAGTCTTGCACGTAAAAGGTCAAATTTTTTACGCTAAAGAAAATGTTTGAAATTTTCGAGCCATTATTTCCTCGCAGAATAGTGTATGGATCCAGCACTATTCCATCGCCCTGATGATTTGATAAGTTTAACGTAATATTAACAGAAAAAGTTTAATTTGCTTCTCAGGAAACAAACACCAAATATCACTGCATGAGTAAATAAATATGAGGAGCTCAGATTTCATGGGTATAATCTTAATCACCTAAACAAAAACGGGTTGTTTACGTCTGTTTTTTAGAGATGCACAGGATCTGTTTTTTGGTTTACTATCAATTACACGGCACCAGGGAATTCTACAAGCCTGACACAGTTGATAAGTAAGAATTTTCTCCTATTTTGATTGTGCCGTCCTTGAGGGGATTGGTTCTCTTCTGAAGTGGAAAAGTAAATGTTTGAACTCGGACATTGAGGGATCTAACAAGCTGGCAAAATTGTTTTCTCTCCATTTGCACCGATGGAATCATATCGACTCTTGGAGGGACCGGCGGGTCGAATGTTGAATCGTTATCGAATGAACTCGATCGATGAATCCCTATCTCGGCAATGCTTTTCATCGATCAAGGTCACTCGATAACGATTCAACAGTCGATGCGCAGTTGCTTCAACAGAAATCGATTGTTCAAAACAGGTTGAAATGGAGGAAAACCAGTGTTGCCATCCTCCTGGATCCGCCATTGACTCGGAAACTATGCTGCCATGCTGAGGAAAACCGCCGTATGAGCCTTCCGGCGTCGCCAACTTTCCCCTGGCAAATCACTCTTTTCAGGAAAATTTTTGAATATATGTCTACCAATGTCTCAGATAATTTTGTTTGTAATTTGATCTAAAACGTCTGAAAATTTCAAGGAAAAATATTCATAATTTTCCTCAAAAATAAACATTTCATCGAATGAAATTTGGCAACTCTCGAATACTCATACGGCGTTCTTCCTTAGCACGGTGGTATGCACAATCGGTTTGCAAGTCGCAGACTTCCCATGATATACTCCGCTTTTTTCTTAAAAGGCTGATTAGCAGGGGCGGACTGGCCATGGGGGCGGGGAGGCGATCCCCTCCTAACAATTTGCCGCGGAAGTTCCGAAGGGGCCCCCGCGGCGAATGTTTTTCAAGTCATCGTTTTTTCCCCCGTAATGTTGTAATTTTCCTATCCTTTTCAGTCACTAAAAGGCCCCGAAATCCTTGAAAATCTGTCTCTAAGAAACATGAGAGGTCACCTAAAGCTTATGTGAGGAAGGGGCCCACGAAGAATCCTGAGAATGGGTTATTTTGAAGTTCAAGTACTGTAGAATTTTACTCAGATAATGCTTAAAATTGAAATTAAAAAGTGTGAAATTTTCAAAATTTTCCGGGGGAGGGCCCCCTGACCTTCTTAGAGGGGCCCCCACATCTAGGTCGCCTCCTAACTTTTCGACTACCAGTCCGCCCCTGCTGATTAGCGCACTTTTCTGGAAATATCCGATTTTTGTATAAGAATAACCTCGAGAAAATTCAAGTAGAAATTTTTCATTTTTCCTTCTTAGAGAGTTGAACAGTAATTACGATTTTGGAGTACCTCAATCGTGGTCCCCACTATTCAACTTTATCAGTGCCTCAGGTTAAAGTTCCCGTTTGAGTAACTATTAAAACTGCTCAAATTTTGTTATCCTTTGTTGATTTTGGATGGTGGACTTTGCAGGTTGCGGATTTTGACTGAGAATATTTCTACGGAACGTAATTTATTTATTTCTGTAGAGTCCTGATACGTACCATGAAACCATGTGTAATGAAATATATTTATTGGAATCAGATTCAATCTTATGCTAAATTTTACGTCGAAGGACAGTTACAGATCGATTCAGCCGAAGTGCGAAACCAAGTATCCCCATTTAGATGATTCGAAATTTCCGCTCCTACTTTATTCTTGCTAAGAGAAACATGCCATTTTTGTGAGCTTGTATCTGTACACAGTGAAGAAAAATCACGGCTCTTTTAAAAAAAAATACGTTGAATAGTTTTCCAGACAAATAAATGAAGCATGACAGGAAGTCTGTAACGTTGGAAATGAAGATACGTGGTTTCACACTTTGGCCATCGATATTATGATTTNGGGGGGGGGGGGGGGGGGCGCCTCACGTGTTGCTTACGGATCAAAGTAAGTGACCAAGGAAAAACTGATCCATCCACAAACATTTTTACTATAAATAAACCGCTATAATTAAAGATTGGCTCAATTCTGAGCCAAAAGACTGTCTTGCATTATAGGTACTCAGTTTCATTTGCATACTTCGACTTATAAATACACTCTAGCTGATACAATTTTTATGATTTTTCGATCGCCACATGGGAGTCCCAGTACCTATTAAATAGACCAATGATAAGTGTCACAAGAACTTTAGCTTCAATATTGATCAACGTAAAGCAGCTTTTTTGACTTTTACTATAAAATAAAAAAAATAAAAAAAAAAAAAAAAACTGGTTCAGAGTTTGATTTCTGAACTAGAACAAAGATCAATCCTATAGATCCAATAATGTTGAAGTAATTTGTATGTTTTATTTCAGAATTTGGAACTATCGAATGTNAGACTGTCTTGCATTATAGGTACTCAGTTTCATTTGCATATTTTGACTTATAAATACACTCTAGCTGATACAATTTTTATGATTTTTTCGATCGCCACATGGGAGTCCCAATACCTATTAAATAGACCGATGATAAGAGTCACAAGAACTTAAGCTTCAATATCGATCAACGTAAAGCAGCTTTTTTGACTTTTACTATAAAATAAAAAAAATAATAATAATAAAAAAAAAACTGGTTCAGAGTTTGATTTCTGAACTAGAACAAAGATCAATCCTATAGATCCAATAATGTTGAAGTAATTTGTATGTTTTATTTCAGAATTTGGAACTATCGAATGTGGTTTAACCACAACGCATTGTCAGAGAAGTACTTGCTAACAGGCCCCCTAGCCTTGAATTTTGTCCTGGCTCCCATGAAAAATATCGAAATCACTACTAGAAGCTACTAGAGACCGAGATTCCATCCATTTGCTGGAAGTTTGTCAAACTTTTTTGTCACTTCAAATTCAGAGATAAATATATAATTTTGGTTCTCAGTTACTGTGAAACAATTTCCTTTTTTTAAGGGAGGGGGAGGTGGAGAAAAAAATTATAATAATCATATCTTCCGCGATAATAGGAATGTCTCTAAGTCGGTTTTGTTTATTTTGGGCCCCATGAGCATCATGGAAGGCCTGGCCAACTAATAATCAGACAGCCGTACCGTGCAAACATGACGATACTCTGCAAAATAGGTACTCTTGCAGACGTAAGCGATTATTTTATAAAACAAATAATCGATAGTCGGATTGTTACTTCCAGAATCTATTTACATGGATTTAATCGTCAGGAAAAATCGATTTAATCGATTTATAATGGAAAATTTCGTTTTAAGGTGATTCCTCCCATGAAGTTAACAAACATCGATATATCGAACGAATTTTGCTAAATTACGAGCTTTGCTTTTCTTTCTTTGAAAAAACAGAGAAGTAATAGTGTAGAAGCATACTTCAGCAGTCTATTGGCAAAAAACCTCCTCCGAAAACCGTAAATTAAAGCCAAATGAAACTGAATGCAAAATATCGCATTCGACCAATACCAATCGAATGCGATATTTTCCGTTTAGTCTCATTTGGCTTTAATTCACGGGTTTCGGAAGAGATTTTTCGCCAATACACTGCTGAAGTATGCTTCTGCACTGTTACTTCTCTGTTTTTTCAAAGAAAGAAAAGTAAAGCTCGTAATTTAGCAAAATTCGTTCGATATATCGATGTTTGTTTACTTCCTGGGAGGAATCACCTTAAACCGGCAACACCAATACTGACAAACGAAGGTTCATCAATTTTTCAGGAGGACAAGGAAAATTCCATTCAAAAGAGCCTTTCGTTTTATTTCCCGGTGAGAAGTCGATTCATCAAATAAATCGATTTTTTCAATAATCGAAAAAAATCGACACCGTAAAGGTTCGATTAATTATTATTTTATTATTTTTCGCTTAAATCGTGCACGTCTATACTCTAGGGGAATCCCCACGGTGACGTCACGACTTAGCGGCTCTACGGCAAGCGCATGTAACCATGGCAACCGCTGTAAACACAACAATTCCCCTGTGCACAGCTCGACATCTTATTCTCATCATCATAATAATAATTCAGCACCCTGCTTTATTTTTCTTATGTGATATCAACTCAATCGAAATAATTCAACGATCTCGGTAACTGTTCACGTGAAGTAGATAATCATACTTAAAATAAAATGTTAAAGCACCAGTAATAAATTGTTAAAACTCCACACTAACTTATTTGTTCATGAACTAACATCCGCCGACTTGTTTTGAATGGATCATGCGTATTAATATCAAGAGCAAGCATGCGAAAATCTCGTGTTTATACTAATATAAAAATATCCGGGGTTTTTAATAGTAAATAGTTAGTAATAGTACAAGTAAAAGTTAGTAATAGAGGGGGGAGGGGTTAAATAGTTTTAAGGAACAAGGGCTCATTTGTTTCCAGCATTTTTCCATATTCCCATTCGTAAACACTCGCGAGTGCTGTTGAAGTGATACTTTGCAATGTACGATGAGAGCATAGAGGTGACAAATGCAGAGGAGGTGCGCAGTCCCTCACCTCAGAGTAACGATAGTATGAAAGAGAAACCTGGACCACAAGATGAGCGGAAGAAAAACCCGCCATCAAAAAGTACATCTCTTCAAAAACAAAACAGCAAATCAGAGGTAGGTCAAATGTCATTTTGTGGAATTGTTGCACCGTGCCCGTACGATTGGACCAGTAGACAGGATACAAGATTAAGTAATCTGGTATAAGTTTCTCCTATTCAAAATTTCACGAAGAACTATATTTATGGAATGAAAACTGGCATTGCCATCCAACTAAGATAATAGCTTTATTATGTTTCCATAAGTGAAGAACATCCAGCAGAGACGGTATACCTACCGTCGGCAGAAACCAAGGGTATCATGGGGACCGTGGTGGATGGCATCATGAACCAAATTTTTCAAAGCGCGATATGGCGGTTAATTTTAAACGTAGAGAGTTCCTGTTAGGGCAGATTTTATTATTTTCAACTGATCTATAAGAATCGAGCATCAAAACACGATTCTGATACCAGCGCAACTCATTAAATTGTCTAGATTCTTGGTTTAGGGTCTTTGAAATATTGTCACCGTTGTATTTTATTTTTTTACCGAGAAATTGCTCAACGAAGCTGTCCGAAAATTTCACTGAATCTTCTTTGTGCTGCCGATGAAATTCAGTGAAATTTTCCAACAGATTCAACCAACAATTTCTCAGCAAAAAATAAAATGGCGGCGGAAATTTTTCAACGTCGCATGTCGCTTGTGATACTTTGGCCGGAAGGTGACGATATGTTCTGATGACGGGCTTTCATTTCTGCGCCCTCTGAATTTTAGAAATTAAATGAATTCCCATTCGATTACACTTAAATTCATTTTCAATTAAATTTTCATTCAGAATACCTTCTCAACGGAAACGAGAAAGGATCTGGGTCGGGGTTCCCTTGAGATGGGCAAAAGAGGATCCGCCTCTTTGCTCAAGGACAGCCAGCTCCTCTCGTTTCACGGACGCGACGATGACGAGGACGACGATGATGATGACGATGATGACGAGGATGATGATGACGACGTCGAGGCCCCAAAAATCGAGGGGTGAGATAATTTAGTAGTATTTTATCTTTTGTCGGCAAAAATATCTCTAAAATCTTCGCAATGTTCGCGAATGAAGTACCCTTACGACGGAACTGATCCCTCTATTTTTGGTTTTTTGACTCTGTTGTAAAGGCAAATTAGCTGTCAGCCTACTGGAAAAAAAGTCGCTTGGATCCAGAAGAGTCTAGACTCTTAAAAACATTGACAAGAAAGAATACTCTTGATTCAATCCGATTTTTCCTGGAATCGAAGAGCCGAGCCTCTTGATTTTGGCGGATTTCCTTTTGATTCAAGAAAAAAGTTCGATTGAATCAAGAGTATTTTTTCTTGTCCATACTTTTAAGAGTTTGACTCTAGATCCAAGCAAGTTTTTTGCCAGTTATGACATTTTAATTTAGCTTAAATTGATGCGACAGAAATTAAACCACTTTAAAAAAATTAAGTTTAAGGATTTTAGATTTAAATGAGTTCTTATTTTCTCCTGCCAAAAAGGTCCAAGCTATCAAAATGTTTTATCGTTCTGAATATGGACTGAAAGTTCGTATTTTACATTGAGTTTCATTCACGTAAAACAAACTCCAGTTGAAAAAATCTTGCACCAAAGTTACCAGCTCAGGTTATCGAAGTTTTTGTTCCTAGAAACCTATCTTCAATTTAGATAGCCAAAATTTTCGGATGCTACACAAATATCTATATTTTTTAAAGAGGATTTTTGTCATTTGAAGCAAATTTCGGTGTCTATGACCGGAAACTTTAATTTTTTTTTGAAAACTCAAATTTAAATATGAAGTACGTATGTTTCTCCCTGTTTCGGAAATACCTTTGAACGTTTTTTGGTTCCTTCCTATCAAACTCAATCAACGTTTAATTCAATATCCAAAGTAAAGCATGTTTTTTTTCTCATATACAAACATGATAATCTTATTGACTTATGATCTTTTATTTCAAATATCAATGCGATTACATATTGTATACTACAGCACTTGACACACTTCCTAATTATGCTACATCTACTCCACTCTGCTGCGCACAGTTTAGAGCCAAATATAAAACATCATTGAAGATATTGCACGTGCATATTTTTGCATTATTTTTTCATGTGCGTTGATCATCATTGTTTTATTTAAACCTTTGACATAATTGCATTGGATAGTGAAGTCAAAATAATCGTAAAATAACGATTATATTACACATCTCTAGCGAAACCTTTTATTGGGTCATCAAATTAAAAAAATACAGTTAATTCCTCTTTAGATATATGCTGACTTTTTCTGATTAATGTCTAATTTATAATCTTTTTCAGGATGTACGATCCTAGGGAGTATGAAAATTTACCAGTGCCTCAGGAACTGAAGGAAATTTTCTCCTACATTACAAAGTAAGCGAATAAAGTTTGAAATTAAATGGAGAGAGAAAAATAGTAAAACAAACGAATTGAAAGTGTATTTCATAGAATAATGCAGATTACAATTGGGCTAAATTTTGCGATTCGGAACTACAATCTCCAGCCCATCAGTGAAAACACTTATGTGTAGAGGGAAACGAATGATACATACTTTGTTTCTAAACTGAGACATGAATATTAGTTCCTATAATTGCAAAATGTCGTCTAATTATCGGTGATCCACGAATTATTTTTAAGGGGTAAGAAATTTTGAGAAATATAAATAGGCGAACATATTGCTTTATTTTTCAAGGATGGTCTAAAGCTCCGTCTCAATAATTCAATATAAGTGCACCTAAACCGGAAAAGACGCCTTCATTTCTCAGGAATACCACACCACGGCTTCCTAACCGGAATATATTTCTCTTGGTCGTTCAAACTTTTACATTCAGCATTTTGTGAACGAAATTAAGGTATCAAAAGTATGAAAGAGAGATTTACTCATGAAAATGAACTAAGATTCCGTGTGCGGCTCTATTCAGTGTATGTTATTGACCCACACCATTACATTTAGGTCTTTTTTCAAATGTCCCAGCGCAGATATGACTGATCTGCATAAGATTATCCAATAATATAAAATATGACCGATTCGAAACCTTTTTAGGTATACTCCCCAAACGATCTCGCTGGACTACAAACTCGAGCCATTCATACCTGACTACATACCTGCAGTTGGGGACATCGACGCCTTTTTGAAAGTCCCCCGGCCCGACGGCAAGGAAGACCAACTCGGTTTGATCGTGTTGGACGAACCATGCGCGAACCAAAGTGAACCGGCCGTGCTCCAACTACAACTCCAAACGATGTTGAAACAACCAACAGTCCTACCGACGGTAAGTCTCATTCCAACCCTCGTCTAAACCCTCGATAAAGATCGAATTCAAGAGCTTATTACCATCCCAGTGTAGGGACTTCTCAGTTGTTATTCGTTGCCTCGCTTCAGTAGCGACTAAGGAATAACACCGCATGAGCCATTAGGCGTTCCAAATTTGTTTTCGAAAAATCACGTATATTAAAGAAAATTGGTGAATATTTCTCTTCCTATTTTTCAGAGGATTTCATTCGTCTCAAATTTTTAAGGAAGAGTATTCGCAACTTCTTCCAAAAATAAATATTTTCTGAGAGGAATTTGGCAACACCGCATGCTCATACGGCGTTTTCAGGGACGAGGCGTGAATGATCGATTATCGGTACTTCTCCATTTGAGCTGTGGTAAAGCATCGATTATTAGGGTTAATCGATCCTTTTCTATAGGTTTAAATGGTAGATCAATGGATATATCGCAAAGCACGCCACGCCACTGGACGTTTTCACTTAGCACGGCAGAGTTTTTAGCTGGTGGGCACTGATTATCATCAATCAACCTGGAGTCCAGTATAACCGCATACCCACCGCGGTCTGCTAGTCCTGCAACTTCGTACGAGAGATATATCCCGGTTTCAAAAAGATCTATAAAAAAATCAATTTTCTATTTCCCATCTCTTTCATCTCTCTTTTCCCACTGTATTTTGTGCCTCGCTGTGGAGCGGGTTTCAGACTCCGATGGATTGGGGTTTAAGCAAACTCATTTTTAGATACCGTTATGGGTGAGACAACCCCCCTCCCCCCCCAAAAAAAAAAAAAAAAATTTGAGTGCTTCACTGATATAATTGGTTGTGTTGCCCCAGGTTGTGAAGAAAATCGACGACCCGGCGAAAAATGCGAAAGTGATCGATCGATGGATAAAGGATATAGGTGATCTCCACAAAACGAGGCCGCCCCCTACAGTGCATTATACGAGGTGAGTTATCAAACGGCGCACAGTGGATCGAGTCAATTAGAGAGGTCGGACATGAAATTTTTGACCAAAACTGCAAATTTTGATGTTTATTTCGTCACATTTTAAATTTTAAGGGGTGCTCCTTGAAGAAAATTTCACGAAGAAACGAATGGAACCACTTTCAGAACCTGAAAGTTTTGTATAAAAGGACTTATAAGCGTTTAAAGTTTCCAAATTTTGTCCGACCTCTCCTATTGACTCGTTTCACTGTGCGGCGCAGATCGAGTCCATGGTAAAGGTCGGACAACACGAGGAAACTTTGAAAGCTCATAACTCCGTTTATACAATACATAACGTTGAGGTTTTAAAAGTGGCTCCATCGGTTTTCCTGTAAGAGTTTCTTCTAAAAACATCTCTTATAATAAAAGATTTGACGAAATAAACATCAAAAGCAGTTTAAGACCGAACTTTCTTGCCCGACCTCTCCTAATGACTCGATCCCCTGTCCGGAGAATGGGTTGTTAAATCTTTACGGAATGACCTTGATCGATGAACAGAATTGCTATGATCGGAGTTTATCGATTCAAAGCATTCGATAACAATTTATTAATCGTCTCGCAGTGTTGCTGACTTAAAAAAAATAAAAAATGAAATAAAATAAAAAAAAGCTTGGATTAGAGAGTTAGAGACGCAATGCAAGCAGGCCAATACTTGTCGTTTCCTGACTTTTTTGCGTCTATCACTGCCGGTTTAGGGCTGAGACGGGAACCTGAGTATATTGCGACTTTAAACCAGGCTGATGTATCGAAATTTATTAGATAGAGCCATAATCCCAAAAGACCAATGCAAAACGAGGTGTTCCTTTTGATTGTAGCGGGTGGTTACAATGGAGAATTTGCAAGGGTCTGAAATTTGATGAATTTCCTGTTTAAGTGGAATCCTCTGAGTGAACTGAACACGAAGATACCCTTGATTCATAAATTGAGCAACTATTAGAGGAGATATAACAAAATAACCGATTCTGCTAAAATACATGTGTTTAAATGGGAAATGCCGCCAGATGACGTCACAAGGCGGCACATTTTCTCACTTTTAAATCAATTTTTCTCCAATTTCCCATGTCAGAAAAAAATTATGAAAAATACTGCGAACTCAGCTCATTAGGCACTTTCAGATGAAGCAATAAAAAAATTGCGTGCAAATTCTCCATTGGCAAAAAAAAGTTTTAACAGACTAGGTAACTACCGGCTTTAGTCAACTCGACTATCTTTTCTGGAGGAGTTATAGTGCACATACAAGTTTTAAAAATAGACCTACAAAATCCTGAAAAAAGAATCAGTCATCAAACTGAAAAAAAGAAAAAAAATCTAGTGTCAACACAGTCGAGGATAAGAACAACGTAATCGGGCCACGTTTTTTAACTTTCCTCCCAAATCTAAGAGAGACTGCATTAGCAGCATAGAGCGAAGCATTACGAGCGTACGCGTACGCCTCGCGGTATCGCGCCTTCAATTTTGCTGATGCAACACGGACATCCATCAAGCGCGAATAGTTGTATCTCTGCGCCGTGATCAACTCGCGTCCTTTTCCTTGCTCCATTTTCAAGTAGGACATTTTGTAAAACCTGAGTCTTGTCATTTACCGAGCGATGAGATGTTTTCCAACGGAGGAGTTATGTGCGTTGATTTTGTTCCGCCGTATACTAGACATTTTTAAAATGTACCGATTTTTACGTAAAAAATCAAATTCTACTTATGAATTAATTACGGGCATTCTCAATACGTCCGATGTTCTACGTAAAATTTTGATAAGATTACATGTTTTGCGTAACTTTCATTAGAGCAAGTGACCCCCCTATCTAATGCTCTGACAATTTGAATACATAGAATGGAGACTGGCAGCTCTTACGAAAAATGCAAAGAGACAGGAAATAATTAAGAGAAACTACATGTTTCAATAAGGATTTTTGAACTTACTATATCACTGTTTTATTTTTAAAAATAATGGAAAACATTAAAAGCATCCGCAAAATTAGTTTACTCCGAAGCAATGATATAGCAAAACAAAATTTAAATTCACGTCTAACAATACGTTTAAATAATGGGATTATTCAAGTGATAGTATTTTTTATAATTTTTTTCTGATATGGGAAATAGTATAAAAATAGAAATAAAAGTGAGAAAATTCACCTCCTGGTGACGTCATCTGGCGGCATTTCCCATTTAAACACATGTATTATAGCAGATAGATTATTTTGTCATATCTTCTCCAATAATTGTTTAAATCATGAACCAAGGGTATCTTCGTGTTCAGTTCACTCAGTAGTTTTCACTTAAACACGAAATTCATCAGATTTCAGACACCTGCAAATTCTCTATCACTGGAAAACAAACACATTGGATCTAGAGTCCAGACTCTTAAAAACATCGACAAGAAGAAGTACTCTTGATTCAATCAGAATCTAGCTTAAAACAAGAATCAAGCCTCTTAATTTAACTAAGCGGATTTCGTTTTGATTCAAGCAAAAATCCGATTGAATCAAGAGTATTTTTTCTTGTCAATGTTTTCAAGAGTCTGGGCTCTAGATCCAATGTGTTTTTTTTCCAGTGATTGATGATCTCTCTTCGTCTATGGGCGAAACAATCTGGGACGAGTGACGTCATCCTAGAAGCCGGTCGGAGCAGTGGGGGTTGGTGTTCGTGGGCCATGTTCTAGCCTCCATCGTATTATCCGATCCCTTGTATTCACAGTCAGGTTTGGGCTCGAAGTCTCGGCCGGACGCGGGGATATGCGTCCTGGTGACCGCACTGGGGACAGCGGTCCCTGATTCAGGACGGGCGGGGGCGGGGGCTCGTCCGGGCATACCGCCGACAATAGTGCACGGAGCCTCTCGGCGGAGTATACCAACGGGATTTGGTCAGGTGTCTGCAGTTCGACGGGCGGGGGAGTCGTAGGTCGCGGGGCATTTACGCCAGGGGGTGTCGTGGGGGTCCGCTGTGCATCTAAAAGGGCTCTCCACTTCCTGAGCACTCCGTTGTAGTACAGCCTTTGTGTCTCTGATCCAGTCCAAGTTGTTGCCGAAGACATTTCTGTTTGGAACAATGAGCAGTGGTGATTAGTAGACGCACTGATCCATGGACTGATTTAGAGTACCTATATAGGGAGACCACGGATATATACTGGAAAAATTCGCTTGGATCTAGAGTCCAGACTCGTGAAAATATCGACAAGAATAAAAATTCGTGATTCAAACGGGTTTTTCGCTTGAATAAAAAAAATCCGCCTAAATCAAGAGGCTTGGCTCTCCGATTCAAGGAAAAATCGGATTGAATCAAGAGTTTTTTTTAATTTCAATGTTTTGAAGAGACTTGTTTTACAATGTGACATGGTGACAATGTTTTTAAGAGAGTTGTCTGGACTCTTGATCCAATCTACTTTTTTTCCAGTGTGTCGATGTAGCTCTCAGGGCCGAAAAGAGCGGTCAACAGGGTGGCATGATCATGAAACATAAGAAAGGAATGAATGATAGGAAATTTCAGTGAAATATTTCATGAAATATCAAGAGGCTGTGAAATATTTCATATTTTTCAGGGGCTAGAGTATGCAACCCGCACTCAAACACACAAAAATAGAAGAAAGGTAGTATTTTTACATTTTGCAAAACATAAAAAGGAACCGGTATTTTTCAATATTTTTCAGAAATTTCTGAAATTTCATGAAACATCTCACGTGAAATTTCAAGATTTCATTTTTCATGAAATTTTTTCACCCAAGCGGCCAACCCTTGAAAACGAAAAATGTCACTGACAATCGCCAGATACTAATGAAACCAAAATGGCCTATATTGACCATAAATGAGCGTTATTATGCAGAAATGTGTAAATTTATTCAAAGACTTAGTCAAATTCGTGCTTTACCAACGATGGGTCGTAACAATTGTTATAATGAATCACTCTAGATAGTTTGAATGCATAGATTGACTGCCCTTTTGGGCCCTAAGAGCTCTATCATCTAACCTCAAAATTACCGACCCGTCCGACGTCCGTTCTCTCCCTATGTAGGTACTCTAGGCTCATTTAATAACAATACTTCCTTTGATATAATATCGAACTCAGTAGTTTAAACCGGTGTAAATACCATAACCTCGTGCTCAAATTATGCGTCAGTTAATAATTGTGTTCATTCATTACACTGCAGTCATTGACAGGTTATAAATCGATAAATTACGGACTCATGAAACACGATGTATGTGTACGATGAACGATTTAATGTACAGAGAATAGCGCTCGCTTGGAAATGAAGATACGCCCTTCCGTCAGAGAGCGATGTTGTGTGTCGCCATCTTGGCTAAGCACTAACCATAGAGTGCGTAGAGTCGTTATGTAATGGCGTGAACAGGGACCATGTTCTGGTTGACGAATTCCGAGCCCGGTGTGCGCCTAGTTTAGGTTACCTTTTCGATACATTTTCGATCCAAAATGGCGATGTGCTGAGTAATAATTCATAACCTCTTTGTTTTTTGTTTTTTTTTATTGCTGGTTTATTGGCTTATGTTCCGTTGGAACCTACAGCCATCGATAGACAGTATTTATTGTCCTTAGACATCTATAGGATCTGGGCACATCCATGCTCCAGGCTTTTCAAATTTTCAGGGATTAAGGCCGGGTGGAATCTGTTTCTGCAGATCCACTCGTCAGTTCCATGAAAATTTGTCGCCACCACCGGGATTCGAACCCGGGACCTATTGACCTGGAGTCAGACGCGCTAACCACTAGGCCAACCAGCAGGCTGATTATTTACTTTCATAGATCTCGGCTATAGATCTGCAAATCTCATCTATCGTGCATCTATGATCAAACTATTTGTGATTCTACACTGTGATTCTATCCGATGGATGAGCGATAGATCAGCAGAATTGGAATACAGTGTTGAACGATTGCTTTGAAATGAAAATAATCGTTCTGACCAATCAGACACCTTGATTCACTGAGTGAAGAAGAAGAAGCGCGTAGGAAACCTAACCTCCAAATAGATCATTTATCGTGTTTTACTCAACTCCGTCTTATCAGCTACCGTGGCGCAGTGGATAGCGGCGTCGATATTCAGTCGCTACCAATCAGAGCGATGGTGGGTTCGAATCCCGCCGCGGCAGTACCAGTCGGCCAATCAGAAGCACAGTTTTAATAGATGTCACCGCATCTACTGCCTTAGGGCCGGGGGATCCGCATCTATCAGTGGATCTATAGCTGGATCTATTGAAATTACTTCTGAATCGCTCGGAATCTCTGTCTCATAGATCCGCAGCCTGCATCCATCAAGGTCAATAGATGAGGGAAGTAAATAATCAGCCTGCAGGCCGGCATAACCTCTTTGTTTACATCGGATGGTCGGGTACCCGTGTATCGAAAACAATCGATAGTGCATAGAAATGGTGACTCGGTACCGCTTAGGCGTCTTGGGATTCGGAGCCCGGAATGTGCTTGAAAGTGGCGCTAACTCCTTCATTCTTATTACGGCTCTGTGTACTCTATACTGCCGTGCTAAGGAAGAACGAGAACGTCGTATGAACATCCGAGAGTTGCCAAATTTCTTCGGATAAAACATGTATTTTTCAGGAAAGTTATGTATATTTTTCTGCGAAATTTTCAGATGTCTTAGATCTAATTCCGAGCGAAATTATCTGAAAAATTTGACAAAAAATATTGACAATTTTCCAGTAAATTCGGTTCGGGTTAAAGGAGATCTGGCAACGCCTAAAGTCTCATTCGGCATTTTTCCTCAGTACGGCAGTATAGCAGGGCACTAACCTGCGTCTTCTATCAGTGCATAGGGTTGAAGAGGGGGTACAGCGTCCTTCGGGCATAGTCTTTCCGTCAATTCGTCAACTTTGTGGAGGAACTTAATCGGCTCCTTTGGCAGCTCCGGAGGTGGAGGACCATCGCAAACCGCGTCCCTCAGGCTTCTGAATTCCGAGGGTAGTACTTGCCGCGACTCCGGCAACTCCTCCGGCGCCGGCGGTGGCACTTCGTTCTCAGGACACAACGTATCTATGAAATCCCGAGATCGTTGACGTGAGAGCCGTCCATCACTCCTGTAGGAAAACGAGCTGTTGGATCGTGACAGAGATCTGGAACGACCGCTCCCTGATCCCTTGCTAAAAACGGCCAAAAAGAAAGATTAAACTTTAAAAAGAGAGAAAAAATTTAAAAAATTGTAAGAACCAATATGCCATTTTATATCGATGGCCAAAGTGCAAAATCACGTATTTCAATTTCGGTGTTTCAAAATCATCATATCTTTAGATTAACCTAACCTAACCTAACCTAACCTAACCTAACCCTAGAGACATTTATCCAGAATATTCTAATAGCTCATAGAGAAGGAAAATCAAGGCAGTTTTCAAAGAATCACATTGAATAAAAAACGGCTAAAAACGGCCAAAGAGCAAGATGACACTTTAAAGAGAGAGAAAAAAATTTAAAAAATCGTAAGAATTAATATGCCATTTTATATCGATGGCCAAAGTGCAAAATCACGTATTTCGATTTCGGTGTTTCAAAATCATCATATCTTTTAACCTAACCTAACCTAACCCTAGAAACATTTATCCAGAATATTCTAATAGCTCATAGAGAAGGAAAATCAAGGCAGTTTTCAAAGAATCACATTGAATGGTTTCTATATAATAAAAAAAAAGTATGACAGGAATTTTGCAATGCCGCAAACGGCGATACGTGGTTTCACACTTTAGCCATCGATGTACCAGGGTTAAGAGTAAGTCGAAAGATGAGGTTTTGGATAGATGCTGGGCCTTGCGCTGTTCGAGCGGGAAATATTGAATTGTTATCGACAACTGTCCGGACAACTTTTTATTCATCGCTGAAGGGATTGGAACCAACGAATTAGGCTTGTGACCGTGAGATAAGAGAATATACCTGTTGCAAGCTCCGGGAGTTGCATCAATAATAGGCGTTTCATTAGTAAATACTAGCAAGGAGCGCGTTTCTGAACTTTAAAAGCTCGAAACTGCTTTTGTTTAAAAAAGGTTTTATAGAACTGAGGATTCCCAAGTTGTTTCCAAAATTGTGTGAAAACTTTTTTAAAATTCCATTCAAAGTTTGTTCTTCAAGGATTATTATTTTTTTAAAACACAAAAAACACATTTTTTTCAAAAAAGAAACTTGCTTTTTGACGTTTTGTTAGAGTGGCGACGGTTCCCTCAACTGCTTTGGGTTCAGTAGCTGCGAGCGAGGCCGAAATTTGTGGCCTCCGAACTCAAAACGAATGATATATTTATATACATGCTCTTTAATGTAAATTTTTCCCCCTCGATTATTAATTAAATGATATCGTCACAACTTCTTACCTGTTTCGATTGCTACTGCTCTTCCAACTAACTCTCCTCAAAAATTTTGAAATTGCAGGCTGGAAAGGGGAAAAATTTTATCCTCGATTAGTTTTTACTAGAAATTTTAAATTATTCTTCAATGAATAGAGAAACATGATTCTTCTTAAGCAGCCTGCAGAGGCAAAGCGTTGCTATGGTCCTTCCCTCAACTTATTTGACAAGGTATCTCTGTTTTTCCGCCAGCCATAATTCTGATATAATCAATAGACCACAGCTTATGGTTTGAAGAACCACAATATGTTCCTTTATAATTGACCAAATACTCGAGCATGAGGATACCGTAAGATGTATTAATGCGCAATGAATAGAATGGTTTGGCCATGTTGAGAGAATGGAGAACATTCAAATGACAAAAGAAGTATTAAGGCCCTGGTAAAAATTGGCGATAAGAGCTGCGTTTCAAAATACCATAGGAATTCTTGTAGGCGGCTAAAGAAAGCTACAAAAAAGCATATAGCTGGCTGTAGAATGCGGAGAAAATCATACGGCCGGGCTACACGAAGCGATAAAAAACTATGCAGCCGGGCTATCGTTCCTATTGCCGGGCTTTAAACTTTATCGCCTGGCTGTTGCTTTTTCGCCATCGATTATGAAAGGCTATAAGAAATTGTGTAGAAATTCGTGTGCTTTGGAAATCATTAAGTTTGATACGGAACCACCTCAATATTTACAAAACACACATTATATTTTCCTTTAATATTTTATTTTTTTTCATCAATTAGAATGAGAATAATCCATACAAGATGTGCAAACATTTCAAAACCATAGTTGAATAACGCTGACTCCGCCAGATTAAATATTGGAGCAAAAGCGTAGCGGCGACGCACTGGCGCCTACAAACCTAACAGGGATACTTCACGCATTGCGCAACGCGTGAAGTATCCCTGTTAGGTTTGTAGGCGCCAATGCGCGTCTCGCGCTGGCTGCCCGCCTGCCGCGCCGCAGCGTGCCACGGCGCTTGAAGCAAATATTTCACACCACAGGTATTGCACAGTATCATACGAAACTGAAGGCGCTCTAATATACTAGGAATGGCAGGCATCCATCAAAAGTACGGAGCTTTCCTCGCAAAATAAATCAAGATACTACGGCCCAAAAAGAGAGCAGTAGTTGAAAACTCACTAAGTCCCAGAACCCGTAATTAGTAACGTTTAGCATGCACTTTATCGCCTGGCTGTTGCTTAATCGCCATCATCTATAAAAGGCTATAAGAAATTGTGTTGCCGGCTATAGAAGCTATTGAACATCTTACAGCCGGCTGTAGCTGTCTATGGTATTTTGGAACGCAGATTCTACTGCCCATTTTTACCAGGGGGATAAAGGATAAAGCTATCCTAAAGCAGGAAAAGAGGAAGGCCTCGACTCTCAGATGAATAAAAGTGTTGAAAAATACCTAAGAGTAATAAGAGTCAGAAGATGAGGATAGGGTGCAGTGGCGAGGCATTTTTATGGAGGCCTCACATTTTACTGTAGAGCTAGAGAAGAAGAAGAAGAAGGAAAAGGAGAAGAAGAAAAAAAAGATGTAGATGAAGAAGAAGGAGGAGGAGGAGGAGAAGAAGAAAAAGAAGAAGATAATGAGGAAGAGGAGAAGAGGAAAAGAAGAGGAAGGGGAAGACGAAGGAGAAGGAGGAGGAGAAGAAGAAGAAGAAGAAGAAGAGAAAGGAAAAGAAGAAGAAGAAGAGAAAGGAGAAGAAGAAGGAGAAGACGAAGGAGAAGGAGAAGGAAGAGGAAAGAAAGAAGAAGGAGAAGAAGGAGAAGGAGGAGAAGGAGGAGAAGGAGAAATAGAATAAAAAGGAGGAGAAGGAGGAGAGGAAGGAGAGGAAGGAGAAGAAGAAGGAGAAGAAAAAGGAGAAGAAGGAGAAGAAGAAGAAAAAAAGGAGGAAAAGAAGAAGAGGAAGAGGAATATCTGTTTTCTAATCGAAATTTTACGCAAAAAAACGATGAACGCGTTAAAACTTTCCGAATTCAACTCGAATTCTGCCGTGCTGAGGAGGAACGCCGTATGAACATTCGGGAGTTGCCACATTTCCTTCACTAAAATGTTTATTTTTTAGGAAAGTTAGGAATATTTTCCCTTGAAACTTTCAGGGACTTTAGATGAAATTGCGCACAAAATTATCTTAAAAAATGATCGGAAAATATTTATTAATTTACCTGGAAAATGATTTATCGAAGGAAATTTGGCAACGCCTGAAGGTTCATACGGAGTTCTTCCTCAGCACGGCAGAATTTGTCCTCGTTGGTTCACCCTTTCTGCCGACAGAAATGCCGGCACCGGCGGGCGTGTGCTCGAGTCGAATTGAGCACTAAAGTAATTTCGGGATATTTCTTTACGGTAGAAAAATTTTCCTGTGTACTCACTTTTTCACAAAATTAAAGATACTTTAAATCAGGAGAGAAAGGAAATGTGCCGGGCACTGAGCGCTAGTTATTTGCCGCACGCATGGACTGATTACAATGTCTGATTTGCCTTATATTGATTATAGTATTTCTGGAAGCGGGAAGTTTCAATATATTGGTAATAATGTTAACCACAGTCATTTATTTCTCGTACATGGGTTAATTTTGAAAATTCGCGATGTGCTCACTGTGTTATGTGTGGAATTTTGATAAGAAAACATGTGCTGTAGCGCCTGATTTCTTACGTTGTCAAGTAGTCCATTGATACTGGCGAAACCTTATAAATGGCCGATATGAGAAACGTATCATTAATATAAATAGAACAGGAAGAATTTAAAAGAAAAAAAAAAAGAAAAAAAAAAGGGAAAAAAAGTGCTTTTGCTTTTGGTTTGACATGACTGGATGACGGATTGCAAATCCAATTCTTGCACTCGTGGGACAAAATGAGGATTGTTGTATGAAGAATGAAAGTAAAATGAAAGAGGAGGTAAAATAGGAAGAATAAATTAATACTACTAAACTTAAAATAAGAAGAAAAAGTTGTCAATTTTTTCCTCTGTCAAGTAACGGAGACGGGAACAAACCTTTGCTTTCGAAGCCATGCTGGATTTTGTGGACTTTTCACTGTCGGAATAGTAGTCACTAGAAACACACAAAATAAAAAAGTTAAAGCTGTGCAAATCTGACGAAGCAAGTGAATGTCAATATTCAATGATTCCATCGCAGTGTTTATTAAGAGCCTTAACGTGTAACGTCAAACCAGAGTTTTGTAACTAGTATTTTGCGTAAGTTCGTACACAGACATTATTCAGGAAAAATGATCGTCTTATAAACCGAAAAATAGAATATCCAATCATCCGTATCATTTTACTTTCACGCAACCAGGATTTTTCAAAAGATTGTTGTGGAAGGTTTTATTTGCGAAATAAGTTCGGCCAGTCGGTTTTATGAACCTAAGCTGGAGTTTTTTGAACCGAAAAGCAAAGCCACTGTACAATGTTCCTATTTAGTTGAACTTGTCTCTCTCTTCGTGTATATATAAGTGGTATATTGCAGTGGCGAGGCATGATAATCAACTATCGATACTATCCAATTGGAGGCTATGGTGAAGAATCGATTATTATGGTGCTCATTGCAAACGCCCTGGCAATCGATCTTTTTTCATAGGTTTGAATGGCATAGCAAACGTGTTTGACGTGCTTTGCATTCACGCCACTGCATTGAAAAGAAAGGGCGTATCTGTGAAAGCGAAAAGCAAAATGTCAGGCTTAGATATCAACCAATTTCCAATTTATTATTTTAACAAGGCGGTTCTGCACAATCCGTCCCAGACTGTTAAAAAAAATAAAATAAATAAATAAAATACCGCACCACAACCTGGGTAATTTAATGGAGTAGTGTAATACGGGAGTAGTTAATATTTTAGCTCGAACCAAAATATTTAGATGGAGGATTTTTTTTTTTGCAAAGTGGCCAATGGTGCCAAACACCCTGCCACCTAGAGTCCCTTTATACTGAGAGTTAATACAATGTGAATCCATTTCTGATTGGTTACCGTATTTTAGGCCTCCACAGTGTCACAAATTGGAATAAAGATTACATTTTCACCAATTGCAAAGATTATAAACTGGAATGGACCGAGGAATTACGGGTTCGACAAGGAATAAACGGAATGAGATAAGGAACAAAGGAAGGAATTTGAGAATGAGCGGATCAAAGATTACGAAAAACGTTCAATTTGTGTAATCTCTATTCCCGTTTGTGACTCTAGGAGGGGGTGTTGTCTTAACTCTCAGTATAAAGGCACTCTACTACCACCCAGGTTTTATACAAAATTAATGTTATTTTCCAAGATTTTTATTGTTTGGGACGGTTTATTGGCTGCTTTGTAAGTGACGAACCTCACATAAACACGTAAACACATACTTCACAAAATATGGCATACCTGCTTGAATTGCTGTTCGTGCGTTTGAACGAAACAGCTTTAGCCACGGTTTGGCCAAATTTGGCTATTTTGCTCCTTCCCTGTGGCACAGGTCTTGTCTCAGCTAAGGGCATAGAGGATGTATCTGCATTGAATGAGGTTGGATTTTTTTTAAAAGAGGATTTATCTTCATTGGATGAGGGTGGCTTTTTTTTAAGAGATGAAGTAAGTGTGCGTATTCCATCTCCATTCTTCACCTGTAAGAAGATTTACAACATTTGATCTGACCTACAAAAAATGAGAAAAGAAAAGAAAAAAACCTCTAATGGAGAATTTGCAAGGGTCTGAAATTTGATGAATTTCGTGTTAAAGTGGAATCTACTAAATGAACTGAACACGGAAATACCCTTAATTCATAAATTGAGCAATTATTAGTGGAGATATGACAAAATAACCGATTCTGCTAGAATACAAGTGTTTAAATCATTAAATAGGACTTACCACCAGATGACGTCACTAGGCGGTGCATTTTCTCACTTTTAAAACTATTTTAAAGCATTTCCTACGTCAGAAGATAATTATAAAAATACTGTGAAATCAGCTCTTTAAGCACTTTCAGATGAAGCAATTAAAAATGTGCGTGCAAATCTCCATGGATTGGACGCGGATTCTACTAAAATCAATTTAACTACATCAGACATTGCATAATTTTCTCTAGTGCCTTATCTTTTTAACAGGAACCCAAGCACCACTGAAACTTGAAATTTTGTGAATATACTTTTCATGATTGAGGGTAAATCCCCAGAAAAATTCAATGCGTATGTACAATACTGCAGTGCTAAGAAAGAACGTAGTACCTGTCGAACGTAGAACCTCCGTTGTAAAAATCGGAGGTAATATCTATTCTTTCACAGCTACTTCAATCAACTTTTAAGAGTTATTAATCCTTTCGATTTCTTTTATGAACTAGAAAAATAATAATTTCGCCTACTTCTTTCTAAAATCGTGGTTTCTATACCTGACCAGAGTTGGAAGAAGTCTTTAAATCCGTTGAGATTGAAGATCTACCATCTGATGGTCGTATTCCTTTACAATGGAAGCAACCGCTTTGAGTTAAGAGGAACTGGAAAAAAATTAAAGCTCAAGATGAAGCGTTGGAATTTTACAGCTGTAATAAGAAGACAAAAAATATCTTCAAAATCTGGGCCTAGAATGATTTGGTTTTTCATCTCTTTGTCACATTTTATGAAGATTTTAGTGGAGTTGACTCGAAGATGAATGTCTCAAGTGCAACACTTGAGCAGATCTGGAATGCTACAATTTTTGTCATCCTATTAAAATGAATGCAAAATACACCCTGCTGCTAACTTTGACCCTTACTTTATCACAAATAGTACATTCTTCGCGTTCAGAGAATTATTTCAGGATTGGAGAAACACTTTATCGACCTCACTAATATGTCTATCGATAGGCATTACTCTAGAACTCATCATTAATTCTAACGTGCATCATCGCAGTCATTTTTTAGAATGGTACATAAATTTATTTTTTATTTTATAAATTATGCAATTCAAAATAATGCAAGCAAAGAGAATGCGCACGCGATAAATTCTCGTGTTCTCATACTGAACGATTACTTCCAGATCAAAAATTGTGTAAATGATAGTTCACCGCTTAAAAATGCAAGGATATTACCAGACAAAAACAGAACAATATTAGCCGCATTATGAAAACACGGCCTCCCCTACTCGAAACTTTCGAATACTGATTCATTATATCTCTGGTATTCTCATTTATAGCTCCGTCGCGTCGTCTTTTCCAAAATAATGGGGGGGGGATGAAAAAAAATGACAGAAGATAGATGTAACGCGTGGCAACTAAAGTCTCAATGAACACATCATTTTAAAAGGTCTGGGCAAAATGATTTTCGTTCTTTTGCATTTTGCCTTTTTCGGAGAATTTTAACACACAGCTACATGTATTAACGCTTTTAAAATTCAACCTGCACATATCTTTCATTTTTTTCTCTCATTTTCTGCATCAAAAATTGGAAATTTATGGTTTCAACCCAGAATGTCAGTGTCAAACGTTGCTAAAAAGGTCACCGAGATAAAAGCCATTTTTATTCATTTTTTGTAACCATCGACGGTGAAACTACCAGACCACGTATCTCGTTTGCGGTGTTTAAAAATCTCCACTCACATTTTATTTTTTTGAAGGAGATCAAATCAATATCATTCCTTACAATTTTCACAGATTTTTCTCCGCACAAAGAGGAAAAATCGCGGAAGTTTTCACGAATTGACGTTGAGTAGTTTTCTATTTAAAAAATAAAGTATGACAGGAAGTCTGCAACGTCGCAAACCGAGATACGTGGTTTGGTAGTTTCACCGTCGCCATGCGTTTGTATCCTATGCAGCGCAGGATGATGACCTCTTTTTTTTACGGCTACTATTTCTTCTTATTCCTCGTCCTCTGCTTTCGCTTTATCCTGTTCAAAATTTTCCTCCACTAGAATTCCAAGAAATCTTCGGGAGACTTTGGCAGCTCATCAGAATTTTTTGAAACACTACATTTTAAGTATCGCGTTTTGAACAGCATACTACACTTTAATCAAAAGATCTTAACTTGTTGTTACTGCTTTCCTTTTTCTCGTAAAAATTGGGGAAAATGTCTCATGCCTGCCCTTTTTACAATCTATAGCATGCAGTAACTCGGAAGTAGGATTCCACACTCAAAGCATTTCCTTTTGGAAAAAAATTAGTTTAACCGGAGTCTACCATATGGTTTTTTGGGAAGAGAACGTCAATGAGGGATGAGGTTGACCCGTTTCAGAAATGCTTTTGTTTTTTTTTTTTTTTTTCCCCCTCTTCTTTGTGTTAAATATGTTCAGATTCTGGTTGAGGCCTTAATTTGAATTTTTCATTAAGTTCCTTAAATCCCCTGCAATTGTGAGGGTAGTACCGTCAGGGTACCCAATCTCTTTAATAATAAAATGTGTGTCAGCCTGCGTCGTTCGTGGTGTATAATGCTGAGAATTTTTCTACTTTTTTATATTTTGGGTCAAATCTAAAGAAACAGTAAAAGAAATGCATATTTTGAAGGAAAACAACATATTAATATTTCCTAAAGCTTTAGAGCTACAAATAATAATGAAACAAGACAAACTGCCTGAGGCAAGTTATAAATATTTATCAATGTTGTGAAAAACCCACTTAAGGTACCTAGACTTTTTTTCACCTTATTAGCAAGACCTGTCATGGTTCTGCAGCAATGACGTTTTTTGTAGTTTATTGTCTGAAACACAGGTTTCCAAGACTAAAACCTGGTCTACCGTGCTGAGGAAAAAAACAGTTTAGCCCGTGTCACACTATCAAAACACTCCATCAAAATGTCAAAGTCAAGTGCTGTGATTGGTCCAAGTCATCGAATAAGCCAATCGCAACGCCTCACCTTGATATTTTGATGCCTAGTTTTGATTGTGTGACACAGGCTTATGAACGTTCGAATGTTCCTAAATTTACTGGAAGAAAATATTTATTTTTGAAGAAGGTTATGGATGTTTTTCCTTGAAATTTTTAGAATTTTCAGTTCAAATTACAGGCGAAATTATCCGAGAAACGGAAGAGGAATATTGATGAATTCATGATTTTTCGATGGAAATTTGCCAACATCTGAGGGGCTCATACGGCGAACTTCATTAGCATGGCAGTGGTCGCCAGTGACAAATAAGGAAAACTGCACGGGAACGCAAGTTTGAAAATGCGTGTTACAAATTACGCAAAATTTTGCGCTAATGAGTGGATATGTGACTAATCTAGTGTGACATTTAATGTGATTTTACCTATCGTTAGTTTTTTCACTGGGCTGCATCTCTTGCGTGCAACAGACCCGTTACCTTGTCAAATATCCTGTAGTGTCAAAGCACAGTCAGACATGCTGCAGGGGCAAGATCATTTTACCGTGAAAACGGAATTGAGCGAAATAATTTTAAAATTATGAGTTCCGCTGAATGAGACAAGGCAAGACAATTTCATCACTGCTCTTTTAACATTACGTTTGAACAATCTTTACACCCTTGTTGGAGAAAAGAGAGCAGGTTGGAAAGCAAAAATCAAATTATCTTCGGTAAATGCGAGTATCGCCAAATCGACTGTGATTTTGGTCTCGGAAGACCTACTTCTTCGGGCTTGATCCTCTGAACATACGAAGATGTCGATGGCTGGAACGCAATGAAAGGTCAGATTGACAGTGTTTTCAGGGGTCATACAATTTCGAGTCAAACGAAACTTAGGCGCGAGATTTTGGCATCTCCTCCTAGAGGTCGTCCTTTCAGCGAAATGTTGGGGAGGTGGGTAACATAATTCGTTGCACCCTAAAAGCTTTGCTTGAGTTAGAAAAAGAGGGGGAGATCGATTTTGACAAAACCTTCAAATTGATCAAATCTGTCCAATATTCCCTCAGTAAAAGGCGAACATTCAATGCTGTGGAGGAGGAAATAACCTCTTGTATAGCTCTCAAATGACGCCTCTGGTTCGTCCAAAAACGTGCAAAACCTGCTCAAATTATCTTATTATTCGTCCCGTTTCTCTTTCTTTCAGACCGATGCCAGATATTGACAGTTTGATGCAAGAATGGCCACCAGAGCTGGAACAGAAATTGAATCAAGTAGGACTCCCGTTGGACGAATTGGATTGCGACCTGCCGACCCTGATCGATGTCATATGCGGTAGGTGCTTCAGTGTAATTGGACTTCATTTTGAAATTTGGAACTGCAGTTTCTGACTCATCCGTAAAAACACTTATGGACATAGGAAGACCAATTATGCGTACATTGTTTCTAAACTGAGGCAGAAATAGCAGTTCCAAATCGCCAAATATAGTCCAACTTTTCAAGGTTTCTCAAGCAACCTGTAGGTCATTCACCTGCAAGTAGAATTTGCATGGAAGAGTTCGAATGCCCGTAAAAATCGGTGGAATATGAAATAAAAATAATCGTTATAGAACTTACTTACCTTCGATAAAAATCTCCAATT
The DNA here is from genome assembly GCF_001854935.1 of Bemisia tabaci. Lineage (NCBI taxonomy): Eukaryota > Metazoa > Arthropoda > Insecta > Hemiptera > Aleyrodidae > Bemisia > Bemisia tabaci. The sequence continues at coordinate 256,828 of NW_017547090.1, forward strand.
TTTATTCAGAATTTGGGAGTACTTCAGAACGTTCAGAGATGAACGTTATGCTCTCCGCCTAATGATGATTGATGAAAAATGCTGCTTAGCTAAGGAAAAACCCCGTTTGAGCCTTTGGGCGTTGCCAAATTTCCTTTGATTAATCACGAATTTCTGGGAGTACTTATAATCATTTTTCTTTCAATTTCTTCGGAGAATTTCGTTCGTAATTTGATCCAAATAGTGTAAAAATTCCAAGAACAAATATTGATAACTTTCCTAAAAAATAAACATTTTATCGGAGGAAATTTGGCAACTCTCGGATGTTCATACGGCGTTTTTCCTTAGCACGGCATGAAAGCGAATGATATCCGCCCATTGATGACTGATTATTGTCAGGGTGAGCTTGTTGCAGTGCGAAATTTTTGAGAGTTAGGTTATTCTTGCTAAACGAATTTTTAAACTCAATGGTCATGAGTCATCATTAAGCAAATCTGAACGTTGACTCTTCGAGTAAAAGTTATCTTTTACTGCACAGAGAAGGTAGCAGTACGAGGTCTCAAAAATATGTATATCGGAGGCAAAAGTACGAAACCGCGTATCTTCATTGCGGTGTTTCAGACTTTTTGCTCCTCGTTTATTTTTTCGAGGAGAAATACGCCGACTTAATGGTTTAAAAATTACACGGAATATTCTGCAAATAGAGAGGAGAAATCATAGAAGTTTTCAAAAAATTACGTCGAGTTTTCCGATGAGAAAATACGGAGGACATACGGGAAATGACAGGAGGTCTGCTGTATCGCAAACGGAGGTACGTGGTTTCGCACTGTGGCTGTCGATATTTTCTCTGATTGTGACATGGTTATAAATGAGGAACGAACTTCATGAAATATTTCCATTCCTATCTGCGGAGATTTTTGCGATGACAAATCACAATTTCCTTCTGGTTTAAATTAGTGTGAATGGACTTTTTTACTTGGTTTTCTAGGCTTGTTCGATATACCACAGTACGGATCCCGCATTGAATCACTTCATGTCCTGTTCACATTGTATTCGGCAATCAAGAATTCCCAATTCAGCCAGCCCAACAATCTTTCCTGATCGGAGAGAGACGTATCATGCTGTTCTAGTCACAGGCTCTTTTCTATGTAATTAGCCTGTGCGGATTTACTGGCCCAGGAGACTATCGCTTGCTGACGTTCCGGCATTTTTTTCTCTTTTGAACTTTTTTAAAAATGGTCAACGAATTATGAACAGAGCCAATTAGTTCCATTACCAAATGGCATGTAATGGGCCTGAAACGTCCTAGTTTATTTATTCGATTTCCTTAGCCTTCACTGGAAAAAAACACAGTGAATCTAGAATTCAGACTCTTAAAAACATCGACAAGAAAAAATACTCTTGGTTCGATCAGATCTAAGCTTAAATCAAGAACCAAGCCTCTTAATTTGAGCGGATTTCCTTTTGATTTAAGCTTAAATCTTTTTTTTTATTTTTTGGTCTTTTTTCTCGAAATGAAGGAAACTACATCCAAAGAGGGTCTCAAGGAGGTGTCCTGGATGAATGTGTGTATTTATGCGTAAACTAAGTGTTATGAAAATTTGCCTTGAAATGTTTCCAAAAATAAAACTTAAAAGACCACACCATTGCCGATTTATTTTCCTCACCACCACACTCTCACGATTAATTATTGAATGTTTTGTCAGAAAATACTTACATTTGTAAGTTTAATTCAGAATGAAATGCATATCGTTGCGAATAAATTGTTGATTATTTTTTTAAATTCTGATCATTTATTATTTAGGCAAGACGCGTACGATCTTACCTATCATCATTTAGGATTTAAGTTGATAATTTAATAAACTGAAAGTAATTTAAGCATACCAGTGAAAATGCACTGTTGAAGACAGGCGCTCTCGACAGCCTGCCATGTTCATAAGAAAAAATATGACCTTAAGTCGAGAGGAAAACTCTGAGCTATTTACTGTGCTTTGAAAAACCCAATGCACGACAAACAAAAAATTTAAACAGACTTTCACGTAAAATTTATAATTAAATTAAATTGAACAATTAACAAATTAAACTTAAGATTAGTTACATTAACTTTATTTGAGCTAAGGGCTTGAAAAAAATACCCTTAGAATGTAGTGCTCGGATCAATGATACTCAATTAATATGTCCGCGAGAGGTTTCCGTTTAAGATCAGGGACGGTGGCATCTTTCGCTGGGTAGCCAATTGGCAAGAGTAGCGTGAGTTTCTCGTACGAGGGGCGGTTGAACATTGCCCTCAAAGCTGGGCCGCAGTTCAAAGGAGTGCTCGTCAATGTCACCAAACCTGCATACTAAGCAAAAAAAAAATAAAAAAAATAAAATAATTAAAAAGCAGCAAAAGAAGTTTTCAAATGTAACATTCTCTTCTCCTGTCAGTTCAGTCGTTGTAAAAACTCGAAGCTGAAATTTGAGCCTCATGATATGATTTTAAAGGCTTTCTCGTTTCATGAGACCTAAGCATAACTTTCAAATGTTGGAAGCCTCATTTTTCATAAAAAATAACTGGGTCGATACGTAGCAACGTACTACAGTGTCAGAAAAAAAAAAAAAAAAAATCTAAATCAAATTCATCTTGCCGGTTGAACCAGTGGCGTGGCGTGCTTTGCGACGTGTCATTTGATATGCCACTCAAATCTATGGAAAGAAAATCGATTATCAGGGCGTCCGCGACGAACACCGTAATAATCGATTCTTTATCAAAGCTTCAAACGGAATAATCGATATTCGATTACCATGCCTCGCCTCTGGGCTGAACCGTTTCAAATCTCCCAAACACAGCGATGGCGTGTCGTGCTTTGCAATAAATCGATCGATCTAGCATCTAAACTTATGATAAAGAATCGATCATCATGAGAAATCTCGTTGTATAGAAATTCGAAGCACCTCGCCTAGTCGGAATCTGTTTGAAAGAGGTTCTTAATATATATTACAGTGTGTCCAAACTTTTATTTAACAGCGTGCAGTGCTGCCGAAAAAGAACCACTAATAGGTACCATTCTTGATTACTTATTTTTGATGATTAGAAGCACTTGTAGCACCAATCAACATTTCAGCCTTTTGTTCGACATTTCTCAACTCTGATCATAGCTGACGTTCAAATATAATAATTTGATTTGAAGTCAGGTTCAAATATACAGAAATGAAAAGGTTTATTTCTGTGATCCGTATAGTGACATTGTCAAAGGTCCGTATGAATTCGATAATAGAAATGATGTTAGAAAATCAACACCTCTTTCTATATTAAGGCAACTTATGTGCGTAAACTTAACCCCGCATGATTCTGAAAATTCACAATTGACATAAAACAATTTGCGAACGTTATCTTGATTACATTTTGCGATGAGGAACTACAATTTTAGGCTCATTTCAGAAGCAACGTATGTACAATTCGTTTCCCCACGGAGCTAGATGTTTTTATGGATGAGCCAAAAATTTAAAAAATGTGGTCCGCTGGTATTTCTATCATTCATCATAAGATCTTGGTGGTATAAACTAGTGTTCGCATATTTTCAGACAACAATCAGGTCACTTACGTGTATTGCAGAGAGCAGTATGCCCGAGGCTAAATTGATGCTGACGTCATGATAGTAGTGAAGCTTCTTCTTGCCATCGTCGGTGTAGCTGTACTGCTGTTTGAAAACGAGCAGTAAATATGGGGCCACTGTCAGGTATTCTTTCACCCAGCATGTACGTAACGGCTTCAGATCTGTTGTCCATTGTTTACCTTTAAGAAAATGCGAGTGGTACATCATTGGCACTCGATAGTCATGTCGTATTTTGAATGTTTCGATGTTCGTGAGCCAAACGTGTGCTTCTATTTTTCTTGTATAAAAAATGCTCTCAGGGTGGATCTCCAGAACTTTGGCGAACCATTCGATAGTCAATAGAGCAGTTGATAACTCCGGAATTTTAGGACATTTCCTCAAGCGTACCATCAAATTGTAGTCCGTCAGGTATTTGTACCGAAGATTTGGCCGAGGAAACGTCCTTGAAAGTACGCTCCCAGAAAATGTTGCAAATCTTTTGGCCCTCGAATTTGCGATATGCACTGGAAGCGTACTTTTAAAGCAGTTTTAAAATGTATCTTGATCAAATCTTCTTTGCGAATACCCGGCGGACTCCAGCTTGATGTCGAGCTGGGAGCTTTTTGAAGACATGTCGTGAAGTCCAAGAATGATTAATTCCTTGATCAACTGTCTAATCGTTATTAAGTGCATATGGGAGGATTTCCAACTGTAGATTTGTTAAGGTCGTAAGGCCCTGTGATTGCTTCAATCGCACAAACGAAGCTGCTAAAAAATCGGTATTGTCAATCAATTTTATGAGCCGCAAATGCTAACGGTGACATTCAAAGGCTATAGGAGATCACCTAAAAAAAACCGATGCTCAAAAAATATAATCTGCATTAATAACAGCAAAGCAATTTCCACTTTTAAATTTAGGGGAGAAAAAGGTTTCGCAGAGTATTTTTTTTTTTTTTTTTTTAAAAAAAAAGTTCGTTTTCATCTCCTTCATTCGCACCTATGGTACATCAGAATCATCTTAAAATTTTCTCTTTTTTGTAGTCTCTACAATTTTTGAAAGTATAAAAAAAGGGCTGAAAAACTCAGTAAGAAGACTTACTCATTCTGCGTTCGTAGTTTATCCTCTCCTCTTCCTCAACGATATCGCGGATTTTTTGTTTGAGGTCTTTTTCAGAAACCAGAACGAAAGTCCACGGTTCTGTGTGTGCTCCACTTGGCGATGTTCCTGAAAATAATATCAAAATATTTCTTGATTAATAAACAATATTATTACACTACACAGGTAATCATAAACTTCGTGCTAACCATAAGATTCACTCCTAAAAATCTCTCTTGTATAGGTTGCTTATTTTCCACGAAGGAAAAAAATTCGCGGACACGATGTTGTTGAAATTTGGCATGATTTAGGCAGCGACGATTCTCGAGGGTTGGCAAGCAGTGGCGAGGCATGAATGATTAATTTACTTGATGGCAAAAAAGCTCTTGCTTGAAATTTGACTGTATCTACTCATTTTTATCTAATTTCTATAACAATTTTCTCCAGAAAAGGGGGACGAAGACAACATATCGACGGTGAAAGTCGGCAATCACATAACTCGTTTGCGGTGTCTGAAAATCTCCGCCTCTACGTCATTTTTTTAAAGGAGAGCAAATTGACATTATTTCTTGGTGTTTTTGCAGAATTTTCTTCGCATTGAGAAGAAAAATCATGACAGTTTTAAAGAATTGCCGTTGAGTAGTTTTCCATTTAAAAAATAAAGTATGACAGGAAGTCTGCGACGTCGCAAACCGAGTTATGTTATTGCCGACTTGCACCGTCGATATATTTAATGATCAATAATAGATGTGTATAATTTTCATAACGCTGCAGCCTATATCTACTGATTTTTAACAATTTTCTGCGTCTCCCCATTCCGAAATGGGTGGCGGGTGCTAAGGATGACGTTATGTTTAGGGACGGGGGACTAGCAGTGGATGACGGTTGAATACGGGGAGGAAGGGGGGGGGTAAACAAATTGAAAAAAATGAGTGACGTAATTTATAGACGTCCCCTTATGACTAATTTCTCGACGAGTGGATGGAATTATTCAAAGCAGAATTTCACCTGCAGTGTGGATAATTTTGTGGAGGATCTCGACCGGGACCGGCTCATCGCTGAAGAAGCGCAAGGTTCTTCGCGAGTTCATGAGTTGGTAGAATTCTTCGGCCCGTTTCAGGGATTCCTCGGGCGGGAGTCGGGTGAACTCGTAGGGCACGTGGGGCAGGTCCACTGGGAGAGCGCTGCTTGCCACCGGCTCCACATCTTCCGGGTTCAGCGCGAAGTCCTCGCTATCCTCACTGTCTCCACCTGAAACGACCAAAGTAACTCGCTAAACCATGAAGGAATGCGGACTTGCAAATACATTTAGCAGTGGCGAGACGTGAATGGTCGATTATCGGTATTTCCCGATTTGAAGCTGTGCTGAGGAATCGATTAGCAAGGTGTTCGTTGCGAACACCCTGTTTATCGATCCTTTTCCATAGGTTTAAATGACACATCAATCTATCCACCGCAAAACACGCCACGTCACTGACATTTAGCCAAAGGTAAATGATGAGAAAAAACGATGCGCACATAAAAAACGCGAAAAAGTAACGTAGAAACCGAGAAAAACGCAGTTCTAAAAGCGCAACTTTCAGGCGATTAAACTGAGTCTGAACAAGAAGAAAACATCATTTTCCCCTTAAATTTTCTGTTTAAAACGATTTGCACAAGGGAAAGCTCGGAAATCAACTCCTAGACGAGATTATTAACAGATATTGTTGACACCGATCAAATGGACTACATTTTGCAATTAGAGACTGCAAGTTTTGGCTCAGTTTGGAAATAATGTATGCGCCCTTTCTTTCCCTATGTACACAAGGGTTTTAACATGGTCAGCCAGAAATTGTACGGTGGAAATAGGATATAACGACCATCTAGGGACCGGCCTGTTTTGGTCGTTATATCCGATTGTCGTTATAACCGATGCACAAATACATTGAGTCAATGGGAAGTCAATCACGGGTACGACCAAATCTCACGTCGTTATGACCGATAAGTCGTTATAAGCGATGTAATATCCGATTTCCACTGTAGTTCCTGATTGAAAATGTAGTCCAAATTTTGATCACAGAAGTGACATTATTTCTATTTTTGCCTTACCGATGTTAATTTGTAAACATCTACATCTGGTTAAGAATTGAGTTTCAGACCTCCTGTTGTGCGACTCGTTTGCATCATAAAATTTTGAAGAGAAAACATATTTAGCAGTGCTTTGTCCCACCAATCGGATAGAATTATTGTATCAAAAGAAATTGAAATAAATTCATACAATCAGTTTGTGTGAAATAAATTGTTAACATCAAATTCATGATATGATTTTCTTGTCAGTCTCTTTACGCAAGCCGCAGTACAGGGGGCTGATTATTGAAATTAACTGACAAAAAAGACTAGGAGACAATGAAGGGATCCAATTTGTGGAAGCGGATTTTTGTAATGGACAAATGAGGTAAGCAATAGACTAAATTGACTAACAGCAACCCACGAGAGATCCTATAGTTTGTCCATCATTATCCTTCTTAATCCATAACAAACACTCATCTCAACCAATAGGAAAAATTAAAATTGTCTTTTCTTTCTCTTTGTCTATTATATGTCTATCAATTACAATAACCAGCATGTAGGTGCCAAATCGTTAGGCAGCTCCCTCGTCGAGCACCCTTGCGGAGTGAATAGCAAACAAATTCATGGCATTTGACGTCAAGGATCCAAAACTCGCAAACGGGAGTGCTTAGCCCTGACAGGAAAACAACAAAGTTCTTACTGTTGAATTCCTGAACAGCCTGTGTTTACACTGCATCGTTGCTATGGCATAAACTGATCGATTCATCGCATTATTAGCGTACCCAAGTCCATCAGGTCAGTTCGACTCCGTGCTTGGAGAGGGTTGGGGTTGAGAAAGGCAAGGGGCAAGGTAAGGGACGGGAGCGGGAGGGTCCTTTGTCATGTCGCATTGTCATCATGATTACACACAGAAAAAAGCTGCGATATGACTCGTCCGCTCGCTTGCTGTAAATTGCTGTTGCTGTTTTTTTCTGCCGTGGTAAGGAAAAACGCCGTGTGAGCATTTAAATGTTGCCAAATCGCCTCAAAGAAATGTTGTTCTCTTTGAAGAACAAAATTAATATGATTCCTTGAAATTTGCAAACACTTTAAAGCAATTACGAACAAAATTCATTGAAAAATCAGAAGAAAAATGTTAACAAATTTTGACAAAAATTCGTGATTTGTCGAAGGAGATTCGGCAACGGCTGAAGGCTCATACGGCGTTCTTCCGTAGCACAATAATATTGGAGTGCTCTTTGATAATTGAAAACGTCGTATGAACTTTAGGACGTTGCAAAATTTCTGCTGAGAAAAAAAACCAAGTTTTCTTGATAGTTCATGTTGATTTTTTTCTCTCTAATTGATCCCAGAATTTTATCAAGAATTTATCAAATTTGATTGTAATTCAAGAGGAAGAATCTTGAAAAACTCGTTTTGAAATGAGAACTTCGTCAGCAATTTGACAACCTTCAAAGTGTGCGGCATTTTTCCCCTGCACGGCTTTACCCATACATTGAGAAATAAAATCATGATAAAATCACCGATTCAAACATGAATATGTAAGCGTTTTCGACGTGATGATAATTTCATAACAACTAGGCCGTAATGGATCGTGGAACCGTAAAGTGAGGCGCTGTTGTGAATGAGTGAAGAACGTTCAGCTTACAATGACAGCAAACCAAAATACATTTATACAAATCACGAATTGCAGAACGCCTTTGTAAACTGCCTGATGGCCGACACTGATCATTACATCTACACGCTGGCCATTACACCCCTTCCTTTCCACATGATTTAAACTTCAGGAAAACATGTGTGTCATCGCGTAAAAAAGTCCTATGTACGAAAAAGTGTTGAGAAAAGTACGCATTTACTCAAGTAATGCAAAAGATCGTACAACATCCTTTGAAACTATTTTCCTCAGAAGGATTATTTTGAGGACAAGGCGCACAAGTGCAGTTTTTGGTATTTTGGGAAATACCTATTTGAAGATTCGAAATACGGATCTTTGTGGCGGAGGGAAAGTTTAAACTTACTTTTTGATACTTTACAATTGGCATTTTTTTACAGAATGTGCATTAAGACTAGGTTTACTTGATATCATTAATATCTCAATTATTTTCAAAAACTTCATTGATGCGCCTTTGTCCGCCAAGCCCCTATTTATGCGTAGCGACCTATGAATACCCTGGTAAAAATTGGCAGTAGAATCTGTGTTCCAAAATACCATAGACTTAAAGCCGGCTGTAAGATTTCCAATAGCTTCTGTAGTCGGCTGTACAATTTCTTATAGCCTTTTATAGCCGATGGCGATTAAGCATTAGCCAGACGATAAATTTTATGCTAAACGTTACTAAATACGGATACTAGGACTTAGTGAGTTTTTGGACAGCCGCTCTCTTTTTGTGCCGTAGTATCTTGATATATTTTGCGAGGAAAGCTCCGTACTTTTGAAGGATGCCTGTCATTATTAATATGTGGGAGCGCCTTCAATTTCTTATCATACTGTGCAATACCTCTGGTGTGAAATAGTTGCTTCATACGCCGTGGCACGCTGCGGCGTGGCGGGCGGGCAGAGAGCGCAAAACGCGCATTGGCGCCTACAAACCTAACGGTGATACTTCATGCATTGCGCAATGCGTGAAGTATCCCTGTTAGGTTTGTAGGCGCCAGTGCGTCGCCGCTCCGCTTTGCGTTAGGCTCTAATATTTCATCTCGCGGAGTCTGCGTTTTTCAACTAATGATTTTGAAATGTTTGCACATCCTGTATGGATTATTCTCATTCTAATTGATGAAAAAACATGTGTTTTAAAGGAAAATATAATGTGTGTTTTGTAAACATTAAGGTAGTTCCGTAAAAAACTTAGAGATTTCCAAAGCACACGAATTTCTACACAATTTCTTATAGTCTTTTATAGCCAATGGCGATAAAGTTGAAAGCCCGGCGATAGAAACTACAGCCCGACTGTATTTTTTTTTATAGCTTCGTATAGCCCGGCTATTTGATTTGCTCCGCTTTCTACAGCCAGCTATATGATTTTCAATAGCCTTCTTTCGTCGGCTATAAGAACTCCTATGGTATTTTGAAACGCAGCTCCTATCGCCAATTTTTACCAGGGTACGGTGGGCTATACGAAGCAGTGAGCAGGTTAGTAACTCAATATTGCTTTTGTAATGGGATGATAATGATCTCAACTTAAACTTGTTTTGTTTTCTAATTTTCCAAAGTAACACTCCTCATGTCGATGGACGGAGTGTGAAACCACGTACCTCCGTTTACGAAGTTACAGACGTACAGACATACTTTCTTTTTCTTTCATCTCCAGTTAAACCATTCGACGTAATTTCTTAAAAATGTCCTTGATTTCCCTCTTATTGTTAGTTAGCAGAATATTTTGTTTAAATTTTAAGCTGTAAAGGTGGCTTGTTTCCTCTTCGGAAAGATAAAATATGCAGAAGCGGGAAGTTCGAAACGCCGCAATGGAGATACGCGGTTTCGAACTTTGGTCTTCGATGAGCTTTTAGAGGAATTTGACTAAACCAAGTTGTAAAAATGTCCCTAATCAAGTCACATAGAGATCGAACCGAAAAAATAGGTTTGAAGTTTTAAGAAGAAATTTAAGCAATAAAAATCAACACCTATTTTCACCCTCAAAATATATCCTCCCAACTTTGAACTTATTTTCCCCCAAATTGCAAACATGCTCTTAATTTCTTTTTAACTCGGTGAATCAGAATTATTTACACAAACTGATTGCGGTGGACGCATGGGTCGTAAGACAGTATGTTGGAGTTTTCTTTAGCCGCAACGTGCGTTGAGAATTCAGGATAAAGCTGAAATTCTCAATACAGAGGCAGCACCAAACTGCATATCTTTTTGAGGGAAAATTGTGCTCATATATGAGCTTTTTCCCTCTGTATTGAGATTTCAGCTTCATGCTGAATTTTTAACGCACGTTGGCTGCAAAACTCCAACATACTGTCGGAATTATTTGCTTGCAAACTTTTTTGGAGCTTTGGTCTCTAATGAATTATTAACTTTCAGTTTTCAATTATGAGTTATTGTTTTTCAATGCATGCGGTCATCTCTCGTTTTCATGTATACTTTACAAAATTATCAGTTAAGTATCATTGACTCCTCGAGCACGAGTGCACGCTATCTCACTCTCGAGGCCATCTGGTCCGGCATCTTTGAGATCCTAATTTAGTTTCTTATTTCGGATCAAAATTAAAGAAATGATCAGCGATTTGGTAATCTTCCTGAATAATTATTCAGCGTGGTGCACACCCGTACAAACCATTTTTGGCCCATGCGTAGGACTTCACTGGGCTTACACAATTCAAAAGGAACTATATCCATTGTGACCTGAGCCCTGCGACCTGTAAGAATACATGCACGGTAGGACCCATGGAGATAACTCTTTTCCATTTAAATACGTTCGATTATTCGTGCCAGAACACTACGGGAGGTAGAATTATTTGTTATGCGATCACAAAAGCTTGATGTAACATACAGACGGTATCAGAATTACTCATGGCTGTGTCATACTTTGTCCAGTCATAAAATGTATTTTTCATTCTGATTCTATTTTTCTTATTTCCTATTTGATAAACGAAGGGATGACGGTCATGATACCGAATATGTTACACTGGAGAATAGGGAGAAAAATAGAATAAAAGAGAATAATAATAATAACCTCGATTATTAAAATATATAGATATAAATAAACCAATCAATCAATCAGCCGATCACTTACCAGAATTTTGCTGTCGAACTTGGCGGATTTTCTTGGCCTCCTTGGCAAGCGTATTGATGAGCGAGAAACTCATCAGGTACCTTGTAGCCCAGTAGCACACAGCACCCAGCAGAATGTGCTGCCAGTACGTCTCAATAAAAGGCGAATTGATTTCTCCGAGCATGATGATTTCGAGCTTTCTCTGGATGTACTGACTGATCGAAAAGACCCGGGTTACTTCGGGCTCAAAACAACCTTTTCCTGACTACATGCTTTCCTGCTGACTCGTGCCGTGAAGAACAACAGAAGCATCGCTCGAGTGGTTTAAAAACATTTCCTGGACAACAAAAATTACATGGTATACTGAGAGGGCCCTTTGCAAGGAAAAAAAACAGGTACTTATCTTGAAAAAGTGCAACTCTGGAAAGTCTCAAACTTTTTCTAGAAACTGTTGCAATGCATAATGGAATATAGTGGCGATTCTTGGAACTTGGCAACATTGTTTTTCCTCCATTTAAATGTATGTAAAACAATCGATTCTTTATGAGGCAGACTGCCTCATCAAAAAGCGATATTTTTAATGGCTTTAAATAGAGGGAAAATAATGTTATTAACTTGAAAAATTTCCTATGAACGAGCCATTAAGACAGGTTGCATTCATCATTTTTGACCATAATGTATAAATTTTGATGTCTATAACATTATACATTTTAAGAAGTGATTTTCGATGAAATTTTAAAGAAAAACTAATGGAAACTTTTCTTTCAACTTTTACATTTCGGGCAAGCAACAAATAGTCGATGCTCATGACAGAACCTTCTGGTCACAGGGCGCCAGGGCGCCTGCACTTTCTTCGTTGAACTTACAAAACTCTCCTGTCGTGAGAAACGAACTTCGGTCGTGAGCACAGAGTGCTCGTCCTCATAACGGAAACTTCTGAAGCTGTAACAAAGAAAGTGCAGGAGCCCTGTGAACAGAACTATTTTTCTCAGTGTACTTAAGAAAGGTATTAATTTTTACTTAAAAAACTTAGATCAATTCACTTAAAAAAAATATTTACGTACTCCTCATTCGCGCTGCTAAAAATAACGAACGATTTTAGATATCTTCAACAAACTCTCCCCTGATGGCCCACCTATTATCAGCTTTCACTTTTCTCTCCCGGGGGCATTAGGTAACATGGATTTCGATCATCACAAGAACATCGCAATTTATACGGAAATTCAGCTTAAATGCGATCTCGTAATGGCGTATGATATGATCAAATATCGGCCGTTAAATTGAAAGTACACCCGTCTTGATTGCCGGGATTAAAAATTTACCACAGGAAAATAGAATCAAATTCCGGGCCAAATTATTACACAGTATTCTTCATGCAATATTAACGAAGTACTATGAAATGTATTTATTTGAAAATAAAGCATAATAGAAACATGTGTACGTCTCGTTCGATAGTGGTGATGTTTCACGATCGATATGAAATGATTTGCATGTTATTTGGGTATTGTAGTAATGATACGCCATTAAACTATATGCCTGAGAAATGCATACATGACTCTCGAAGGAAACAATGGTGAAAATCAATCCGTAAAAATTATCCCTCGAATGTAGAGATCAGCCTGATGCTTAAATCCGAAAGCTTTAATGAGCGAAAATTAAGAGGAGAATCAGATTTGGTGTCATTAAGGGTTCAATATTTTCGTAGTATTTTCTTTGAGGATTTTTTATGCCTCTTTTTGAAAATTTCTTACTTTTTTCGCACTATTGCAGTACAGAAAGGAGCTGAACCGAATCAAATTTGTAAAGTCATGGATAGGGCATTATGAACTCCTGAAGTTCATCCTCTCTTGAACTTTAATTTACTGTAAGCATATTTTTCTTGCAAAATATTTCATTAAATTCAATTCATTCAATTAATATCTTCGGCTTTTGACATTTCTCCAAGACTGATTGTGAGACATAAAGAGGTGAGAAATGAGGTGATGTCGAAATAATAAAAATAATCTAGGTTGAGTGCTCCGGTAACCGGCATGAGTGTCGCGAAAAAATCCACTTTACATCACGGCGTGGCACGACGCGACGCAACGCTAGCAGACAAGTAGGTATAATTTAAACTTATAAACAGTATGATTAACAAAATTCATCATCCACAGAAATTTAGAATAATTGGTTGCAAATTTTGGAGGAGAAGATTTGATCATATCAGTGATGAACATCAATTTATTTTAACTTTTTGTGTTCTGATTGCCGCGCTGTCGCTGTATCTGGGTCATTTTCGAATTAGCTCCAAATTCATAGAAGTTTCAGCCTTAATAATACCCGATGACATGTAAAGATTGTTTTTTTAGAGCAACCACGGTTCATTTTTTGTTTTCATGAGTGTTTCAATTTTAATATTTTCTCCTGCATCAGAAAAAACATCAGTTAAATAACTGGAGAAAAGTGAAGTTTAAGGCACATTAAAAATATTAGTTCCTTGCACCGTTTGTGGCTCTACATTGCTTTCAAAGAAACTCGGATTTGATTTCCTTTTTTTGCGGGATCCTTCCTCTTTTCCTTTAATATTCTTTCTGCCTCCGTGCTGAAAAAAAACCGGGTAAATCATTCCTTCTTATTGTTCTTTTTTCTTCAATTTGATTTTAGAGACGCTAATTTTTTTATATTATAATTTATTTTTTATTGTGATTTGTTAAATGATCGCATCTATATTTTACATCCAAATTCAGCACCTTAGAAGATATTGGTTACATAAAATCCCGTAAAGCTAGAAATCGCTAGGATATTACTTAAGCTAAATGCACGTAAATTACTAAGTTACGAAAAATACCTGAAGTTTAATGACTCCTGGATGATCGGACTTCTTAATCGCACGTACTTTTATCGTAAGGAACTAGGTACAAATAAATTACATCAAAAGAAACTGCAAGCCGCGTAAAATCTGTGCGCATAGTTTCTTTCAGTTTTTTTCATTTTAACATAGTTTCATTCAGCTAAACGCTTAATTTTATCGTCGATACTAAAGAATTGAAACTCAAATTATGATATTTTAGTAGTAGGGACTCACAGCCCGAAAAACACCGAATTCCATGCACCCGTGCGAATCTTGACAGACGCGATGAAGCGGTTATCCGATACTGATAACACTTGGCGTGAAAGGAGCCGCCACCCACTCGTGGCGCGGCGCGGCGCGGCGCGGCGTCGCGACGCGGAGTGGCCGCGGTGCCCAACGCCCAACGCCTCGCGATTCCATACTACCTGCGCATCTTTATATTCATTATCATTAGCTTGAAGCTACATAATGAAATCTCTGTCAAACTTACTTAGGAGCGAGCGTTTTATTAGCCCTAGTCCGTCAAACGTGGGTCAAAAATTGACCTGCCGCTTGATAAGAACGTGTATAATTCTCTTGATTTTGGTTCTAGAGACCCTTGTTTCAAAGGCGTGGCGTGACTTGCGATGTATCGATTGTTATGCCATTTAAACCTGTGGTAAAGAATCGATTATTAAGGTGTTCGCTGCGAACACTCTGTTTATCGATCCTTTTCCATAGGTTTAAATGGCATAACAATCGATACATCGCAAAGCACGCCACGCCACTAGAGTCCCTTTATACTGAGAGTCAAGACAATTTGAATCCATTTCTGATTGGTTCCCGTATTTTAGGCCTCCACAGTGTCACAAACGGGAATAAAGATTACATTTTCACCAATTGCAAAGATTATAATCTGGAATGGACCAGGGAATTACGGGTTCGGCAAGGAACAAACGGAATGAGAGGAGGAACGGAGAAAGGCACTTGAGAATGGGCCGATCAAAGATTACGAAAAACGTTCAATTTCTGTAATCTTTATTCCCGTTTGTGACATCCATGAGCCGAATTGTCTTGACTCTCAGTATAAAGGGACTCTACACGCCACTGCCCTGTTTTGGCAAGTGGGGCATTGATAATATTAATACGTGTAGCATTTCATATCATAACTATTATAATAATAGGATAGGATGATCCTCGGATTCAAATTATGCATACATTGGAATAATTAAAACAATCTCTCAATTGAATCAGGATAGCGAAAACCGCTAACGCCTATTTTTCCAGTCTTAAGTTTTTTTGAGTTCATAATACTTTTCGGCGTTGGTTGCAACCACGAATGTGGCGTTAAAATTCGTCTTCGGGTTTCCTCAATCCCAAAACGAGTCCAATCTTCACTTTTATGGTTGTATCAACTCTTTAAAAATATTATATGAACTCAAAAAAACTTGAGACTGGAAAAATGGAAATCAGCGGTTTTCGCACGTCCCAGTTAAATTGATCTCATATGAGATAAATTTATCGTCACTCTCTAGCCAAAGTGTCGCAAGCGCCATGCGATGTTTAAAAATTTCCTCCGGCATTTAATTTTTTTACAGAGAAATTGTTGGTTGAATCTCTGTAAAATTTTCACGGAATTTTATCGGCAGCACAAAGAAAATTCAAAGAAATTTCCGGACAGCTTTGTTGATCAATTTCTCTGTAAAATAATAAAATGCCGGCGGATAATTTTGAACATCTCATGGCGCTTGTGATACTACGGCCAGGAGGTGGCGTTATGATAGCGCGCCGATACGTGTATCGTGTATCAGGAGAATGGACTTCGGCATCGGACTGCGGGTTTTGGCATGTGACTGTGGATTTTTGCGGGGCTGTGGATTTTGGGTTGGAGCCTCGGACACCTGATTTAATGGCTTGTTTGGTAAGCATTACAACTTGGTACTAAATCAACATGTTTCCGCCAAAGCTGGAAAAATGACGTTTATTACATTTAGAATTAAGTAATGAAATTTAGATAGAGGTGGTGCAATTTTATTTTTAGGGCAATGCATTTATTAGCTATTAATATTATTAATGTGAAATCACCCTCAAACATAGAACCGCACATTTTTGTGAATCATCCGCAGAATCACAAAATTTGACTTGTCTCCAAGTACAATCTGCTTCCATAGATGCCTTTGCTGGTCTCATGTTTGTAAAAGCGTCATAATAATTAGTGCCTTCAATCTGAGCCTACGAAACAAGTCTCACACTCCGAGCGATGCATATTGAATATTGAATTTCTTGATTGATTCTGAATTAACGGGTTGCCGACCGCCAGCTCTTCCAACTCCTCTACCCTCCCCCCCCTTTCCATTCCCATAGGTCGTTTTAAATGCTTCATTTTTTTATATGTAAACTATTTTTAGAACTCTCAGCGGTCTGAAATATATAAATTTCAGAAAACTTAATAATTCCTCATGAAACATTACAGGGATTATCCTAGTGTTCCGGTTGAATTTAGTGTGTGCTTAATGTTATTTAGGAACAAAGTAACATAGGAAGCAAAAATTTACACGAGAAAACGAATATTTTGTGTAAAATTCAAAAACATAAACAAAAAGAAAGGTACGAAAAAAATAACACAAACTGATTGTGGTAAACGCACGCCACGAGTCGTAAGTCAGTAAGTTGGAATTTTTAGAGAAAGTGCATTACAAATCAGCATTAAGCTGAAATTCTTATTACCGAGGGAAAACGCTCATATGAGCACAACTTTTCCTCACAGAGATACACTGTTTGGTGCAACACAATTGACGACCATCCAGGAAGGCGACAGCAGACGCGTTCCGGTCTTATTGGACCAATCCTCAGTGCACCAAGCTGGGAGAGGTCGTGAAAACCAGCCCGAGACATGGGCTAGCGGTCACTGTCGACAAATAAACTTGCTCTATCTAGTGAGCTAGAAAGCTAGCCATCTAGTCAGCTTTAAATTGATTTTTAACGCACGGCGGCTATAAATTACAACTTACTGAAAAAAATAACTATAATCAAAATTAATTATTGAAAAGTTACTTGATATCGCGTCTAGAGGCCATAACTTTGGAGAAACTTTCACGGTTAAGGCTTTACCGGACCCTGCTGCCCTGTATTTCACAGAAAAATGTCATTATGAAGCACGAGAACGCCACTCTAAATCCCTGCAACACAGAGACCCCCCCCCCCCCCCCCCCNCCTTTATTTTTGTTGCATATATTCCATCTTTGATAGCGGTGTCATCTATTTCTAGGATCGCAGGGAAAAAATTGCGCACCAAAATATCGTACGAGTATCAAAAGATTCGAAATTCCGAGCCTCATTATGGTCATAGTCACCCATGGAAAATGGTATAGGAAGTAATTATTCTGCTCCTCTCGACCTGCGGGCCGATTATTAAAAGTTTAAAGCAACCCAATAAAACATCGACCTGCAATATATTGCATGGTTAAGATATGTCCATGGGGCTATGTCTGGTCGTGTCAGGTCGACATAGTTTCCATAATTTGACCGCGCGCAGTCCCATATTGTGGAAACGTTAATATTGCGTTCATAAGTTTTTTGGGTCGAAAGGTGGGAACAGTCTGTTGTCCATGCCCCAAAACATCATATAAAAAACCCCTAAAAATTATGGATTCTGACTATCACCAGGAGGACATGGCAAGGTAGCATTCATAGCGGCCAGGCTGGCCTAGTGGTCAGCGCGTCTGACTCTATGTCAATAATAGGACCCGGGTTCGTATCCCGGGAGAGGCGGAACTGACGAGTATCTGCAGGAACAGATTCTACATGGCCTTAATCCTTGAAAATTTGAAAAGTCTGGAGCATGGGTGTACCTGTACCTCTCACCGCGATAACTGTTAACAATAAATCTGTTCTGCAGATGGTTGTGGGTTGTAGGTTCCCAACGGAATGAAGCCATAAGGCCAGAAAAAAAAGAGAAAAATGTCACATGGATTTTTCCAATCCTACAGGCTCCATCATAGGTACTGTACCAACTCGAGGAAAAATAGTGTACTGCCGTGCTAAGGTAAACCGCCGTATGAACCTTCAGACGTTGCCGAATTCCCTTTCATAAAACACGGATTTCCTGCATGGTGAATCCATAAATACTTTTCTTCCAATTTTTCAGCCAACTTTGTTTTCAATCCCTCCTAAAGTCCCTGAAAATATCAAGGAAAAATACCTGCTCGTATATTTCCTCAAAAATAAAAATTTTATGGGAGGAAACTTGGCAACTCTCGAATGTTCGTACGACGTTTTTCCTTAGCGCAGTAGTTAGTGTAGACACCAACATATATTTGAAAAAGTAACTCAAAATTCTAAGCTCCAGATGGTGATTCAAGGAAATTGGGAGGAGGCATGGATTTTTCTGCAGTGGCTATTTTTTAAAGTTGTCAACACTGTTTTTCCTCAATTTAAATGTATGTTAAACAATCGATTCTTGGTGAGGGGAATTTCCTCAATTATAGTCTATATTTTCAATGGATTTACCTTTATGGCGGAAAAACAGTGATGCCAACTTTTAAGAATCACCAATGACAAGTACACTCTATCATTGATCTCATTGATTGTCTTTACTTTTCTCAGATCAAGAGGGAAAGAAAATTGTACAGACATTATATCGACGGCGTAAGTTTGCAATCATATATCTCATTTGCGGTGTCTGAAAATCTCTGCCTTAACGTTATGTTTTTAAAGGTGAACAAATTGACATCATTCCTTGATTTTTTGCACACTTTTCTTCGCACAGAGAAGAAAAACCACGGCAGTTATAAAGAATTGCCGTTGAGTAGTTTTCCGTTTAAAAAATAAAGTATGAAAGGAAGTCTGCGACGTCGCAAACCAAGTTATATGATTCCTGACTTACACTGTCGATATGTAACATCATGGTAAAAAAGAAATTAAAAATTCCTAGCTCCAGATGGTCACCTACTTAAAAAGAGGGGGGGAGGGGAGGTTGTCTTATAGGTGAGAGGAGGAGGAGGGGGGGCTGTGTCATTAAGTAGCCAAAATGTCTCACGTAATATTTGGATATTTGGTCCTTAAGGTAGGAAGTAAGAACAATTTGAACGCAACATTACGTGGAGTTTCATAGTATCGACGGCCGAAAAGCAAAATCACGTACTCCATTGCAGTGTTTCAAAATTGCTACTGCTATTTTATTTTTTTGAAGAGGATCAAGCTAGCGTATTAGCTTGAAATCCATTCAGAATATTTTGTTGACAGAGAAGAAAAATAGAGGAAGTTTTCAAGAAATTTCGTTGGCTAGTTTTAGAATGAAAAAATGAACCATGAAAGGAAGGCTGCAACGGCAAATAACAAAAAAATGATAAAATACTGGGTATAAAAATAAAAAATGTGAATATTTTCGATTGCAACGTTACAGCACTCCACATCTAATTATCTAAAAAAAAAACCAGCTATCAGTCTTTCTGAAAATTTTTCATGGATTATTAGTGCTCCGATCGAAATTTCCACAAAGAAATCAGAATAATTTATGTACTTAATATTCTTTAAGAGCAATGAAATCTTATCGGAGGTTTCGAAAAGTGAAAATGAAGCCATGCATTTTGCAACCCTGAACAGCCATCGACATTTGGACTGCATTTTGCAATTTGGAACTATAAATTCTGGCTCATCTGAAAAAACACTTATGTGTATAGGGAAACTAATGTCACATGCGTTGTTTATAAAACGGGCCAGAATTTATAGTTCCAAATTGCAAAATGCCGTCCATTTATGCCTGAGAATAATTCAGTTTCATGCTTTACTTTCTGTGATTCTCGTTGTCCTTGTTTTAAATTAGAGATAACTTCAGCGGATGACCTCCCAGAGAAAATCTGAGTTTAAATTCAGTTTCAGCGCATCAAATACGTCGGGATTCGACATTTCCACCACCGGATTTTTCAATAAATCGGCCCGGCAGAAACGATTTCTAAATTCTGTGCAAAAGAAAGATAACGCGAACAGGGTTCGGGTTCATCCTGTTGGTAGCGGGGAAGGTCTGTCGAGCTTGCAGAAAATCTTCCCCTCCCCCCGTCACCGCCGCCAGCGCCCCGCCGCGCCATCTTGGATCCCTGCTCCTTCGTGAAAATCAGTCGCCGAGAGAACGCCGCCGGCGTAGTCGCGTGCTCCCGTGGTCGTCGCGTGTCGCTCAACCGTTTTCACACATTTTGCTGCTTAAATCTCTCTCCCTTCGCATCTATTCTTGAGAATTTCGCTTTTCTAACATCGTATTAGTCTTTCTTACGAATTTTCGATGAGATTTCGAAGGAATCGTGTCGCGTTTGGTGAAGGGTAAGCGATCGTAACGAACCGGCATAATTGGTTTCCTTTCTCCGCGGCGGTTTCGTGAAAGTGTGTGGTCGGAATTTGATGTGTTTCCTTTGACAAGTTTCGCTCGGAATCCCGCCGTGACGATAATTTTCAGCACATGTATGAACGATTCGTGTTTAAACGGAACTTGATATGTACACTTTTGATCTCGCCTTCAATCTCCTCGTGAAATTGACTCATGGTGCGTGAAATTCCGTAGATGTGTGAACGATTCGTAAGTTTCGCGATTCGGTCGTGTGTTTCTGCGGACTTTGGACATCTCGTGTTTCTGATTTGGATTGAAAATTTGGCCCATGCAATTACCTCCCTCTGTTACAACTTGGTTTGGCTGGTTCTGGATCAAGGTTTGAGATTCATTTCGTACATACTTCTGATTTAAATTCTGCCCATTTATTGAATAATTTATCATTGTTAATGTCTCAACGTATTTTATTGGATCTTAATTTATTTCCTCTTTTATTGATTTGTTCTTTCCCTCCTCCTTTTTGTCTTAGCGTGGTTTTTGAAAGTTTCCTATCGAAAATTCTGGTACACTTGACTAACGTAGTTAAATTGGCGAAGTAGCTGTAGTGGTCGACGTTTAAAATTTTGATTCGTACTTTAGCGATGCTGAGTACCTAGGAAATTTCTTATTGCCCTTCAGGGATTTTTCTTTCATTGATTTGTTCTTTCCCTCCTCCTTTTTGTCTTAGCGTGGTTTTTGAAAGTTTCCTATCGAAAATTCTGGTACACTTGACTAACGTAGTTGAATTGGCGAAGTAGCTGTAGTGGTCGACGTTTAAAATTTTGATTCGTACTTTAGCGATGCTGAGTTGGAAATTTCTTATTGCCCTTCAGGGATTTTCTGTGCAGTAGGTACATCGTACTATCACTTTTGGAGCGAGAAAAACCGCATGAAAAATATTCGATTGATCCAGTGCCTAGTTTCAATGCGCATCCATTGGTCCTTTCTTCGCAGGAGAGTTTTTTTTCGGAGGTAGAAGTTTCCTCGAGTTGCAGTGAAGAAGTGTCCTTCGGTTTTTCAGAGAATTTTGATAAAATCCAAATGCCCTCTTTTCAAAATTGATTCTGCTCCAAGCAGAGGAAACCGTCAAAAACTGTCGGAAAAATTGGTCAGTTCTCACCTTGATTGCCCTTGTCGTTGGTCGCTGAAACCTACATGCCGCGAAAATTATTTCAAGTTAAGCATGTCTTCTTATCCATCCCGCTTATTCTTAAGAGTATGAAACTCCACCATTTGTCCAAGAAACTGGATGTACCCACGTTTCTCAAATTCCGTGGCTATTCTGCTCACGATAACCAAGGCTATTTGTATTTTTGTCAGCTTTTTCATAGAGGAAACTCGCTAACCATGTATTTCGATTTGCGATGTTGCAAATAGCCTGTCATATTTTATTTCTTAATTAGAAAACGACTCAACATCATTGTTTAAAAACTCCCATGGATTCTCTTCTTTGTTAGAGGAAAATTCTTAAAATAAAACTTCAAGGAAAATTGTCTATTTGTTCTCATTGAAAAAAATTAAATAGTAGCGGAGATTTTGAAACACCGCTAACGAGACTAATCAATTAGGCTCAATCAGATTAGAGATTTATGAATTTTTTCGACCATAGCAATTGAGACAGAAAATTCCTGTCATTTTGTACCAGATCAACAATTAGATTAGAGTAGGTAACATAGAGAGAGCTGATGGAACAGGAGAGGCTTTGTTTCAGCATAGGTACTCAAAGTACGTTTCCCGCCCAAATCCAATGGGACTCGTTTCAGCATAGGTACATCAAGAGAGTTTCCCGCCAGAATTGAATGAAAGGTTGATTAGGCAACATTGAAGTGTTCCACAGTTTTCGATCAGGATCGGCCGATCGGCAGGGAAATGAATTGGCGGCGGTAGGGCGGCAGGCGGCTTATCTTTGCTCACCTCACGTAAAACCAGCGACCCACCGGATGTCCGCGTCCCTGGTCTGGCCGACAGGCTGGTTCTTTTCTCCGAATTCTAGGCTCTCCCCAATATTTCAGCCGATTTCATCCAACCGATTCTTATCTCTCACTCCGTTCTCCCGTCAACTCAATTTTGCCTTTTGACAGTCTGCCGCATCGGCCCGCATCGTGTCTTCTTCATTCGAACTCATACTTCCTCCCCTCTTCTTCAGCAAACGTTTTTCAGAAAAGTGTCGACTCAATTCTCAACTCTCGTTCTTTTGTCGCCCGTTACCGCTTCCTCCTCTCTCGCTGTTTCAGTCGTCAAATTCATGATCCTCCCCTGACCGGTGCTAGTACTTTACCCCTCTCCCTTCCCTGCCTTACTGGACGGTAGATGTCGACAAGCGGCTTTCGGATTCCACCATGAGTAAAATCATTGATCTATCTTGCTCAGGAGAAGCTCCTATAATTGAAATTTGGATTTTCTAAGAAACATTGGGATAAAGTCTTCCAATTTTTCAGAGAATTTTTTTCGCAATTTATATGTACCTAATTGGCAATTTAATAAATAAACAAAATACCAGGTCGAACTGTTCGGCATGTTTGAGAAAAAAAGCGTCATATATTACCCATCAATCACTTTAGAAAAATCTGGAGAGTCTATTTCTGAAATCTCCGACGGATGAAGTCTCCCTAATTTTCGAGGTATTTTCGAGGAAAAATGAACCGAATGTTATTTTCCATAAGGGCCCCAAAAAGTGGGCACCAGACGGATCAGCCAATCAGAGACGACTCGTGAAAGTAAGGAGTGCCAATTGGCCCGCAATTTAAATTTGGAATCTTGTTTTCTCTTCCCCCCCCCCTCCCCCTCCCACAACAATGAAAGAAAGTGCGGCAATTTTCCACTAAGACTCTTCTTTTTGAAGCATGAGTTCACCAAAACCCGTGGATACATACTTAAGACAAAAAGCACTTCGAAGTCTCTAAAATAGCTAATTGTGAGTGAAGTTTAAATATATTTTTCTCGAGATTTTAATTGCATATAAATTGCGAACGAAATTCTCCGAAAAATAGGAAGAATGTATCGCTGTGTTTCTCAGAAAATCCAAGATTTCAGAAACTGCGTTTTTCCTAAGCAAGGCAAAGTAGTGCTTTTACTTATAGTTGAATTCGAAAGCCGCCTATCTACCACCCAGTGAGACAGGTAGTGGAGAGGGGAAAAGAACTTTCGATCAAAAGAAGATCATGAATTTCATAATAAGTAACAATGAAAATGGAGGAATTGGTGGCGTGCAATGTCGTAGATCGCCTCTAGTGGAGGTGTCATGAAATCTTCTTAGCGTCCGGAGCTATGACTTTTCACAGATCGTTTTATTTCACAAAATTCCAATATCTCCACTTAAAACCATAATGTGTAATAATGACAACTTGCAGATGCTCTAAGTGTGATTAAGATTAGGTCAGGCCAGGTATCTACAGTTTCCAAACTTCAGGATTCTAGGCAGTTTTTTCATACATCCTTTTCTTCTTGTCCTGCTCCTCTGTCACGGCTTACCACCTACTTCCATTTAGATTTTTTCTTCAGTCCTTGAAGTTCTGCTGCCTCATCGCAAGAGCTCCTAATATTTGGGTTGTCTCCGTAACAACCTAGCAGGTGTAATCTCCCTCCAATCATCTTCCTCAATTCCTCTACTCCTTATTTTCTACCCTCTTTATTTTTTATGTTTTCTTCCTTTTATCTCACTTTTCTTCCTTTTCTCCTCCGTTTCCTTCCTTATTTTCTTTTTTCTCTCCTTCATCTCTCTGTTTTATTTCTTTAATCTCAATTTCCTTCCTTGTTCAGCTTTTTTTCTGTTATCTTCTCTTTTTTCTCTGTTTTCTCTGTTTTCTTCTCCTCTTTCTCAGTTCTCTTCCATTCCTCTTTTTCTGCTTTCTTCCTTTTCTTCCTTTTCTTTCTCTTTTTCTCTTTATTCTCTCTTTTTTCTCTCTCTTCTCTCTTTTTTCTCTCTTTTTTCTCTCTTTTCTCTTCCTTTTCTCTCTTTTTTCTCTTTTTTCTGCCTTTTTCTCCACTTCCTCTCTACAGGGTGTCCGGAGGTTAACGTACTTAACTTTCAGGATCGATTTTTCGGCTCAACATATGACTCTTTTTCCTATACACGTATATCTGAAAACCCTTCATAAGTGAGCTAGATGCGCTTCCAAAGTTGGCATATTTTTCTTTGAAATTGATGTAACTCTTCGTTGTTTTGTCGTGAGTGGCTGCAACTGTGAGTTGGGAGGCATTTTTCAACGTCCTGTCCATTTTTTGTGTTTTAAGAACGCACGTCTTCGGCAACTGACGTTCCGAGAGTTCCCCCAATTTTAAAATTGCGATAACTTTTATGATTGATGATATTTGGAAGAACGGATTACGGCACGTAAGAGAGCGCGAAAAATCAAGGCCACAAAGCACTGCACAAAATTTTCCAAATACGCGTCATTTCGACGCAACAGAGCAATGAAAAAGTTCCATATTTTCAAATCTCCTTGCCGGGTAGGCAATTTTCACTGCAGGGACTGTCTGAAAAATTGCCTCCTGAGAAGTGGTCTTCGTAAATCCGCAAAGTCGCGTTAGCTTCGGGATTTTTGAAGCCCACTTCTCGGGAGGCAATTTTTCTGACAGTCCCTGCAGTGAAAATTGCCTACCCGGCAAGGAGATTTGAAAATATGAAACTTTTTCATTGCTCTGTTGCGTCGAAATGACGGGTATTTGGAACATTTTGTGCAGTGCTTGGTGGCCTTGATTTTTCGCGCTCACTCACGTGCCGTAATCCGTTTTTCCAAATATCATCTACCATAGAAGTTTTCGCAATTTTAAAATTGGGGAACTCTGGGAACGTCATTTTCCGAAGACACGCGTCGTTGAAAACACGGAAAATGAATAGTACGCTGTAAAATACCCCCCCCCCCCCCCCCC